>JAVJIF010006765.1:0-129462 GCA_038442645.1 Agave tequilana
GGGGAATCTGTACCTCAGCCTGCGGGCTGAGAGAGTTTCTCAGCCTGCGGGACGTGGCTGAATATATGCCACACATCGGTCGCAGAGTGTGGGCGCCAAAAAAATCAAAAAAATCCCGCCTAAACAATCGTGAAACAAATTGACAAAAATACCCCTTTTATATGACGACTGCGACTTCTAGCATTGAAAAGTAAAAAAACATTCCATGGTCGCAGACTTAATACAGAATAAAGAATACCAGACAAAAAATGCTATCGCATAGCAATGCGACCTCCTTCGGTACTGCGACCAAATTCGCAATCTTCTTTCTCATGCCTTATGTAAAAGAAGTAATTAATATTATATCTACCGTGATACAACACCAGTCTAGAAAAAAAGAGATGCACTAATGTTAATCTCGAGAAAGGAAAGATATGCACCATACGTAATCTAAAGATATAGCCAAACAATTCTATAAAAAGTTAATTTGTACTTCGGATTCTCCCGCAATAAATCTTAAATATATTTTTTTTACCACTTCTTACCATACTCTTAATAAAATAAACTGCGACCTTGATCGCAGTTGTTGGTGTTTAGTCTTAATAAAATACACAGCGACCTTGGTCGCAGTTGCTGGTCTTTACTCTTACTCCAAAACAGTACATCACTGCGACCTTGGTCGCAGTTGGTGGTCTTTATAAATAATCAACAACAACACTGCGACCTTGGTCGCAGTTGATGACCGCAGTCTTAAAAAATAATCTGTAATCTTGGTCGCAGTTGCTGGTCTTTAGTCTTAATCAACAACAACACTGCGACGAGGTGACACGTCACCACAGCAGTTGCTTAGTCGCAGTTTTTGGTCGCAATGTCGCCCCTGGTCGCAGTTCTTTCTGTTTGCACTGATAGTCTTATGCGACCTTGGTCGCAGTGTCGTCTCTGGTCCAAGTTGTTTTGTTTGCAATGCATGACTGCGACCAAAAGGTCGTAGTTTATTAAAAAACAAATATGCTTTTTATTTATGTCCACGCATTTATCTCCAGGCATGTGAAAATGATACAAAACGATCTCTTATACAATAAGATTGAGTGTTACAATATAGCAGTACAAAGAGAACTAAACATCAAAAAGAGCCATTGTTGACTAAGAGCAGTGGTGTTATTGAGGTCTTTTTATTTATGTCCAGGCATTTATCTCCAGGCATGTGAAAATGATACAAAAAATGATCTCTTATACAATAAGATTGAGTGTTACAATATAGCAGTACAAAGAAGATTAAACAACAAAAGAGCCCTTTTTGAATAAGAGCAGTGGTGTTATTGAGGTCCCCGTGTATTAAAAAACTGTGGACGTCGAGGACCATGACTTCTTCCCTTGTGGACGAACATCGATCAAGTTCACCGGCCAAAATATACTCCCAGAGGCCCAGCGAACCTGAAAAAGGACAATCAAGCTCTGGGTCATCTTCGTGCATAGGGTCATCTTCATCCATGGAGGCAGGCCCCTGTTAGAGACTCTGAAGAAGGCGGAAATTCTCAGAGCAATTGCTCTCAAATGAAAACAGTCTAATTATGGGCTGTTAAAGGGAGAGTGTGAGCCCTATTTATAGCCAGCCCATAATAACCATAATTAATGGTTCATTAATCAGAACCGTCGGCCTTAATGGTCTCAATGAAGAGCCGACGCGTGGACAACAGCTTCGGGAAACAACGAATGGTGCGGGTTCGTCAACGTAGACTTGACGTTAAAAAATCTCATAAAATCTTTATGACAGGTCGCGTCTCACGGAGTGACTCCAAGTCGCATCAGACAACAGACAACTTTAAGGTCGCAGTTGCTGGCGGCAGTCTTAAACCAAAACAGCAGTGTCGACCTTGGTCGCTATGCATCTTAATCTAAAGGAAAACACTTACTTAACGTACTGCGACCAAAGTCGCAGTCCATGTAATGCAACCTTAAATTGCAGTTGCTGGCCATCTTTATCAATAACAACACTGCGACCTTGGTCGCATTTAACTATGTACACTGCGACCAAAGTCTTTGACTAAGGTCGCAGTTTAAATGTACAATGCGACCAAAGACTCTGACTACATTATATATAAAAAAAATAAACTATAAAGTAGAATTTTATCGCAGACTGAAAACATTGATCTGAAAAGATTTTATATTTTCAAAAAAAATTTATCCCAAGCTGAAAAGGAGAAACTAGATCTTACAAAAAAGAGGTAAAGAATAAAGGCGAAAGTAATTTATATCCTATAAAGAGCGGCAAAATAAAAGGGGGGAAAAATAATAATAAACAATAAGGAAAAGTTATCATAAGGGGTATTTGGTAATTTAACTTCTCCCTAAAAGCGGGCCGCAAGTCAGTGAGGTGACAAATCGAGCCACGTCACCGCAGGCTGAGAGAGTACTCTCAGCCCGCGGGCTGATATATATTTTTCTCTGTATATATATATAAGACATCATTTATTAAATAACCGGTGTGAAAACAAAAGTTAGTGAAATTTTTAAATGAAATAACAGAAAAATAGTGTCAGTTTTTCAAATAACCGGCGTTATATTTCGTTTTTCACGTCAGCTTTGATTGACCAATGTTATAGATTTTGCCATGTCACCGATCAGTGGGAGAAAAAACTCGTTCGCTGCTACGATTAAGCGACATCGAGAAGAACTTATCCGCTTCGCTTCCACCAGTAGCCCCGCATTCACCCCCGTGCTCTCACCTCGCGGATCTGCCTTGCGATCTAAGGGCTGCGGCGATCACGAGGAGATGATCTGGATCTCGACCTCCCCCTCTGATCATGAGGAGATGATCTGGATCTCGATCTCCAGGACGTCGTCTGGATATTCTCCTTTCGATCTCCACGGCGGTGTCGATCACGGGGAGATGATCTGGATCTAGACCTCCCTCTCAGATTTTCGACGGAGATGATCTGGGTCGCCGATGAATATCTCATCTCTCTCCTTCCTCTGATCTCTCTGCTCTCTCATATTTCCCTGGCCGGTGGAGGTTGTTGATAGACGGTGGATGTGGTTGGTGGTGTGGGTTATTGGTGGGAGTTTGTATATGGGTATGTTTGTTACAGGCCGGAGATGGTTGGCGTTAGTGGTCGGAGATAGTTGTTTTGAGGTTGTTGTTGAAGGTGGTGAAGTTGATTGTTGTGGACAGAGTAAAGTGGATGGACAAGGAGGTGAAGCAGATGAGGAGTTTAAATGTGCAAGAAAGGTGTTCCAGGAATTCTCCACCGAGATCTCAGAATTCTTAGTAGAGGAAAAGATTGTCGGTGAAGGATTTTCAGCAGGTTGGTGACTTTGGTGATGGAGGAGGTGGGTTGAGATCGGTGGTAGTGGATTGTAGTGGAAGAGGAGGTGGCTGAGGTGGGGTTGGTGATCGGAGCTCCCACGGTTCCATAATTAAAAATGTTGCAGCTGGAAACAAAAAGAATGTCGAAGGTCTCGTTTGCTAGAGTAAAGAGGTGACAGTTGGTGACAACTGCTAGAGTAAGTAGGTGAATGATGCCAGCGGAGGCCGACGACGCCGACGCCAGCGGGGGTAATTAAAAAAAATAATTTAAGAAAAGGTTTTAACATCAGTTATAATTTTGAACCGAAGTTAAAAGTATTTGTTTGACATCGGTTTAAAACCGTCGTCTAAAGTCTTCCGACTTAGAACGATACCCGCAAATAACTTCGACGTTATATGTCTTTTCTGTAGTAGTTCTTAGTTACATATTTCATTCCGTACAATACAGAAATTTCAAAATAAGAGTTACTGACTAATAGCTACTGTATCTACTCTTTCTTTGCTTCATTGTAATCTCTTTAATGACTCTAGCATGAAACATACTCTTCTTCTAGAAAGATACGAAACACGCATGTGACTGTATTGGGAGCCATCATTCTCAAATTCTCGTGTTATATTGTGAAATAAAGAATTTTCAAAATAAGAGTTACTAACAGATTGTTATTACCATAAAAAGTTGGGTTGAGTCGTGGATAGGGTGTGAACGGGTCGGGCTCAAGTCTGATCCATGTCATATCTGAACCTAAGCCTCTGATAAAGAATTTGGATTCGGACTCGGATTCTTTTCGGAATCTGTTCTTTCTTATCGGGTTCTGGCCGGATTCGGATTTTAAATAGATATATGTCAGTTCTAATTGAAATTATTTTTTTAAGTGTATTTTAATTTTATTAGATGCATTAAAAAATTACATTCTTTATTATCATAATAAGATGATCAAGTTCTCATTTTTTTAAGTTTAATCAATTTAAATATAATGAATGTATGATTGTGAGTTGGGGTGAGTATCGGTCGGTTCGGTTCGATTTTTGCTAATTTTTGTAAACCGAATCGAACCGATTAGACTTAATAACCGAACCGAACTGACTTGGTTCTGTTTTCGGTTAGGCTCATATATTTTCATCATTTTTTGTATTTTTTAATCACCATTATATTATCATCCTTTAATATCCTAATCTCAAATATCCAATACCCTAATTAGAAACAAGAAAAGAATCCTAACCTTAATGTGAATTGAAAATTTCATGTTCTAAAATTTTACATTGTATTTGGGCACTTATATCAAAGCTCACATAATTATTACTAACTTTTAATGATAAGAACGCAAAAGAAAAACTATATTAATATAAATATTATTCTCAATTGTGATGGTGTATTTAACATAGTTTTCACATGTTCAACATAAAAAAGATGGTATTGTTAAACTAATGAGATAAAATTTCACCAGTTTTTGTTATGAATTATATGATTCACTAAATTGAATTTGGGTGGAGTGATATATAGGGTGAGAGATTCGGCTCGGTTCGGTCGGGTTTGGAACCCAAAATCGAAATTCGACCGAACTAGAGCGGTTCGGTTTGGTTCGGGTTCAGGTTTCGATTTTCGGTCGGTTATTTCGGTGATAACCGAAGTCTGCTCACCACCTGATTGTGAGTTTCGTTTATAACATTTATTCTTTTTTCAGATTTTTTATCAGATTTCATATTTGAAAGGGTCATATCCGAACCCAACCTGATAAGAATTTAGGGTCTAACTTTTAGATCCAAACCCGGTAAATATGAAAACGATCGGATTGAGTTATTGGATTTTCTGATACCATTTACAACCCTAGTCATGGAGAGTCCCAAATTCAAACTGAGCCACAATTTGAATTAACAATCTATATTCCAAAAAAAACTCATTTTGAACAAACAGCTGATGAATCCACTTAAATGACTTTCCCTACCTTATTTTTAACCCTAGCTTAATTTTTTTTTCAATTAGCCTTGGTTCACTACTCATGACTTTTCTGATAATATTAGTAATATATTTTTGTGACTTTTTTTTGTCATAAGCCACGTGTCTTATCAATTCTATTCAATTTCCTCTTCAATTTTCTTAATAACTTTATTTCAGAAGCCAATAGCTCTCATCATCCTTCATCCTTCCATCACCATATTCAGTTTTAGGTTTTCTCCTTCCTCATCTAGCTCTAGGCTTCTAGCCAAGAAAGAAGAAGATGAAAGGTATAAAGACAGCAGCATGACACGGGGCTTACTTTTAGTTTAAAGAGAGGAATTATGTTACATTATCCAACATGCCTACAAGATATCACAGTCAAGAAATGCGGTGTACACACACAAACTTGGGTCATTCCAGAAGGATTCGAGGTTGAATCCTTCCCGCTCAAATACCAACATCCGACATTCGAATACAATATCCACTCGTTAAAGTTGATCCATATTATTTCAAGTATCTATAAATCAAAAATCAACTGCTTTGAATACTTTTTGCCTATGCATCAAGTAGGAGGAAAACCGGTGGCTTAAATAGTAAGATAGTTTAACGGTGTACAACATTTGAAACTAACAAAAATTGCTTTGTAGGGGTTTTTAAATGTTTAGATCATGATCAAATAGCCATATCGAGAATTTGCATGTCTAAAGACATAGATCTAACCAACTCACTACTTTCAGCCGTCCATTTTGCACCTCTTGATGCATGAGCAAAAAGTATTCAAAACACTTGATTTTTATTTACAGATACTTGAAATAATATAGATCAACGGAGTTGATCTTGTATTCAAATGTTGGAAGGTTGTATTTGAATAGGAAGGATTCAGGCTCAAATCCTTTGGAAGGACGCAAGTCTCTCTCTATATATATATACACACACACACACACACATATATACATCCACACACACACACACCATGTCACGCCCCGCTTCTCAAAATATACTGAAAACAGAGTCGTGACGAGAGTCAACGACGTATATACGCGAGGAGAATACCTCACGTATACATACTAAGCCTAAAGTAACTTGAACAAAGTATATCAATCAACAATGAAGATATTAAATATTATTGTAACATGACATATAAATTTCTACACATGATATAATTATTCTATGAATAATCAATAGAATAAACTGAGTCCAAATGATACAGAGAATCAATAAGAATAAACAGGAAAGGTATGAAATAATACCCAAATCAGATGATTGAGAAAAGAGAACTCTAGGCTCCTCGTAACACGTGTGATCCTCCCCAAATATATGATCAGTAAAGTAACATACATAGACCTGGATGTGCAAATTCAGAGAGTCAGAGCCTCCCAATGAGTGTGTAAAATAAGGGGAAGGTGCACGTGCACATAATGTGTGAGCATTCTATGATACAACTATAAAAATATACTGAATAAGACTGAAATAATACGCAAAACATAAATGAACAGTAATAAAGGCAGTCAGTGCTAGAGTCCAGTATACAATTAGGTCATGTATATTATCGGGTGTCTAATATAGCATACATGTATCAGTCAAGTACAATCAGGTGTCTATCATGGCATATACATAATAATGTCTATCATGAAATCTATGTCTCAAGTGATCACATGTCAATTTATAATATATTATGAACAGTTTACTATTATTAATTATGTGAGCGAACACCAATTGCTTACTACACTTTTTAATCAGGGTCCTGTGTTATTGAAACAGATAGCAAGAGATATTGTCCATGTTTTAGGTGGGTTTTGTACATACCCGGAACCACGACCCAATCACCTGGCGCTGAACCAGACCATACTGCTAGGTAGTCAATAACAATAATAATGGAAATAATATGGGATGTCAGTCATCCCCTGGAACCCTATAGTGGAATCTATCTCGGCTGTGCAACCTGTACCTTAGGTTCACCCAACATACAGAAGCTGTCTCCTCCATCAATTTTCTCAATCTCAGTGTAAGTTGTCCATTTACATTATTATTTAATTTACTTAAAACAATCAATATGTGTGTTACCTAGAATACTGGGACGATACAATGATAGTAACAGTAACAATGTAAACAGTAATCGTATACACGGTAAACAATAATAATAACAATGGACAGTTGTATTATGTATACGATAAGTGGTAAAACTGTACGTAGTGTTGCGGTCTAACAGTACTTTCCCAGTAATTTCAGTAACATGAATCTTTACTTAGTAACATTTTCAATCATGGATTATTTGTCAAATCGTACAAGAAATGTCAATAAATATAATTCAATATTCATCATTTAATTTTCTAAGATTTTCACTTATTATAATCAACTTTTGGTATTTTCTAAAGAGAAACAATACTATAATTCAAACAATACAATTTTCGGGATTTATAAACATTTACTTAAGACATGCAAAATAATTAATGCAGGAATAAATAAATATTTCAGGTCAAGATAGTTCTCTAAGATATAACTCATAAGAGTTTGCCATTTTCTAAATATTCCCCATGTTAGAAAATGCAATTAAACAATTACATTAAATAAATTAATTATCAAATATATTAATATGCCATGATAAAATATTAATTATTGGGAGTGAGTTTAAAAATACTAACCTGAGTTTGCACGACCATTTTAAAGAGTGTGTGTGTATAGAGAGAGACTTGTTTCCTTCCAAAAGGATTTTAGCCCGAATCCTTCCAACTCAAATACAACCCTCCGACGTTCGAATACAAGATCTACTCCGTTGAAGTTGATTTATATTATTTAAAGTATTTATAAACCAAAAATCAAGTGTTTTGGATACTTTTTGCGCATACATAAGAGGCACAAAATGGAGGTCGAAAGTAGTGAGTTGGCTAGATATATGTCTTTAGAGATGCAAATTCTCGATCTGGCCATTTGATCATGATCTAAACATTTAAAAACCCCTACAAACTAATTTTTGTTAGGTTTCAAATGTTGTACACCGTTAAACTAACCAACTCACTATTTAAGCCGTTCGTTTTCTCCCTACTTGATGCATGGGCAAAAAGTATTCAAAACAATTGATTTTTGGCTTATAGATACCTGAAATAATATAGATCAACTTCAATGGAGTGGATCTTATATTCAAATATCTCGAATCCTTCCAGAATGACTCTCTCTCTATGTGTGTGTGAATGTGTAGTGGTATGGCCACCATCAGCAAGCTATGAGTCTGGAAAACCCCTAGTTATTTAGTGTTCTCATTTATTGTTTTAGATACATGCACATGCTTTTGCTCGATATATATATATAAGAAATATGTATATCAGCTGACAGCTGAGAGTCCCTCTCAGCCTGCGGTGACGTGGCACATTTTGAGCCACATAATTCGACAATTTAAAGTGACGTCCCGCTTTTGAAAATAATTGAAATTACTAAAAGCCCCTATCGTTTGTCTTTTCTTAGAATGATGTATCAGTTTTATATTCTTTATTATTATTTTTTCTTCCTTTTTATATGTCTATCTCTCTGTGTCTCTTCACGCTGTCAGATCTTGGTCACTGTCTTATAAAATAAATGGTTTGAAGATGAAATTTCATACTACAACTATGATCACAGGATTTAATTTTATCTGACAATTTATTATTATGAATGCGACCAAAAGTCGCAGTCCAATTAAAATTTATTAATAAAAAGACTGCGACCTTGGTCGCAAAAATGAAAATAAGTTATAGAAATACTGCGATCAAGGTCGCAGTGTTATCAAACAAAACTTTTCAAAAAAACTGCTATTACATAAGACTGCGACCACTGTCGTAGTCTTCGGCCGCAGTCTTCTAACCATCTTAATTACTTAACTTTTGAGACCTTCTTCACTACTTCAATTGACTATGTCTCTTATTTTATAAGAATGGAACCATGGTCGCAGTATTCTATTTAGATTATTTAATAAAAAATATTATGACCAAGGTCGCATTGTTATCAAACAAAATATTCTCAAAGAGACTGCTGTTACATAAGACTGCGACCGAAGTCGCAATCTTCTAATCATCTTAATTAATTAACTTACGAGATTATTGTCACTGCTTCAATTGACTGTGATTCTTATTTCATAAGACTGCGACCACGGTCGCAGTATCCTATTTAGCTTAGTAAGGTCAAAAAAATATTGCGACCCTAATCGAAAAAATAAAAAAAAGGCCGCAACATTGCGACCAAAGGTCGCAATGTAAAATAAAAATAAATCTAAAAATTGAAAATGATATTAAAAAATTTAAATCCAAAATTTTTCTTTTCAGAAACTGCGACTTCGATTGCAATTTCAGAAAACAAAAAAATAAAATAAAATAAACCGTTTCAAGTCGAAGAAATAGATTTTTATTGTCATTAAAACATCTTTAAAAAAAACTTGAACATTATTGCGACCATGATTGCATTCTTATTTTCAGATCTGTAATATTTTTTAGTGGACGAATAGTTGTAGCGAAGTTAAAAGTGAAACTGAGGGTATTTTAGTCATTGTGCAACGAAAAGTGGTTGAGGGCCTTCTTTTACCATCTAAATTTTTGACTTCTTTGCAGCTAATATGAAACCACGTCATGCCGGCTGAGAAACTCTCTCAGCTGTCGGCTGAGGTACAGTAACCCCTATGTGTGTGTGTGAAATATACCTCAGCCGACAGTTGAGAGAGACTCTGTAACGCCCCGATTCCACGGATACGGGGACGTCACTGCGACATATATACGTAGGCCAGAAATTGCCCCACACGTATATACGCTAAGCAAAAAGTACAACAAGAAACAGAGTACACGACAAAGCGTGGTATCAATACATATGCCAACACAAGAAGTACACATACAAAGTTATCACAGGATATTATAAAGTATTACACAATACATGTGTATTACATCATAACCAAGTCCAAAAGAAATATATACAAATATGTATACAAAAAGCTCACAAGTAGAAAGAGGATCTCGTGAGTCAAAAGATAAGTCTGGCACGAAGGGACTGGAACTAGTCCGCCTGCTCGCTAAAGTAAGCTTGGTCCTCTGTAGATGGCTCCACTTCGTTCCAAGCTTCAGAATCTGAATATGCAAATCCAAGGAGTCAAGACATATAAACAATAAACGGACTACAGCCAAGTGGCTAAGAGACATGAATAAGTAGTGTGAAACCATATAAGGAATATCAGCTAACAAGTATGAAAAGCATGAAGAGATAAAGTCCTAATACATTAGATTTACAGTTAACATCTTATTATTATTACTTGTCTTACTGTGATATCTAGCTATGTGACCCAGCGTCCCAGAGCACATAGATCCATATCCTAGTAAAGCAAGGTTGTTATTGGAAATCAGCGGTTGTATCGACGAACTATGTTTACAGTGGACCCCGTACATGCCCGGGATAACGGTCCAGGATTGTTCCGTTGCTTGGTGACGGAAGCCAGCCGCTAGGCTAAACAGGAGGGACTTATGTATGCCCTTAACATGATGGTACCAGTAATAGAGGGAGCAAGCACTCCCCTCGGTCCCCTGGAGGCCCACAGGTCAGACCGGAACATGAGTTGCACAACATTCCTAAAAGCCACTGTAAACACGAATACATATCGATATCCGCATGTTTTCCCCCGACCCATGTGTAAGTTGGTCCATTTTATGCAAAAGTCAAGTGTATCATGCTTGGTTCAAGGGATGGCATGATAAGTGGTGATATTCACATTTTAACAAGTTATGGAGCGATGATATGTAATAACAAGTCATGAAGTAATATGAGATAATGTCTATCAAGTAACATGTCATGTAGTACCAGTTAAGAAGCAAGAACAAGAATAATATGCCACACGTGTATCAACAATAAGATCCAAATTTCAGAACAGAATCAACCAAGTCAAACAGTCAGAATTAGTCGACTAGATGGAAGGGTTAGTCGACTAATAGGGGTCTTAAGTCGACTACTAGTCTGGATGAGTCGACTAAAACTGGGAAACAGAGAGTTGGGTTCTGTTTCAGGGAAAGTTAGTCGACTAGGGTTGTAAGGGTAGTCGACTAACAGGGAACTACTAGTCGACTAATGGATACCTAAGTCGACTAAGTCTGAGATACAGAGAGTTGATGTTTTATTTCAGGAAAACAGGAGTCGACTGGGGAGAAATGGGTAGTCGACTAGGGGTCTCTAGTCGACTGGAAATCTGGTCTAGTCGACTAAAACTGTGAAATCAGAAAAGGTTAAGTTTCAACTAAAGTGGATTAGTCGACTAGTCCCTAGGTCTAGTCGACTAATCGTGGGAAAACAGCAAACAGAACAGATTTCTAGGGTTTTGTTTGAGGGTCTAAAAATGTGATTTTTTATGGCTCAAGTGAGCATGAATTGTCAACACAAGTATACAAAGGAGTTCACAAGTCTTGGTGAGTAGATATACTCACTAGGAAAGGTTCGATTGAAGCTTTACGAGTCCGGGAAGAGTGTGGCCGTCAAATGGCACCTATGTGATCCTTGGCGACGAAAAGAGCCACGATCCAAGCTCCAAATCAGTTGCTTGAGCTAGAGGTGAGGATCTTGTGGTGTTCTTGGAGTTAGGGTTGAGTTTGAGATGGAGAAGGAAGAGGTGAGGGCTAATCTCTTGGTGAAGTGAAGAAAAAAGAGAAAAGAATTGTAAAGGAAAGTTTATATAGGATTTGATTTTTGTAAAGGAGATGTAAATAAAGAATTTGAGAGGGGGTTTATTGCAAAATAGGAGAAGGGATGAGTGTCCCTCACCTTGGCCACTTGGCCGGCCATGGGAGAGAGAGAGAATGAAGGCATTAATGAGGAAGGGTGTGGAGTTTGTTGGAATTTTGGATATTTTGGAGGAGAAGATATTTTCTCTTGGATTAAGAAAATAAAATATTGAAAATACAAGTTCCCGGGTTTAAGTCGAGGATGCGGAAAATATTTCGGAAAATACCGAAATCGTCCGAAATTCAAGTATCTCGGAACGACTCGTAAATTTTACCAAAAATCAATAATAATATATGAAGACTAATAGTGAAATCCTTTTTAAGAAATACTTTATAGTTTTAAAACTAAAAATCCCGGAATCAGTAATTTACCGACTCCGTTGAAATTTTCATAAATTCATAAAATTCTCAGAAAAAGTATTTAAGTAGGAAATATCATTCTAAGAAATAAGGTCTAAAGACTCTTCTAGAAATTCTTAACCGTTTGTAAAATAAAAATCCAGGAATCGATCAGCGACACTGGTCGACACCGGTTTTGAAGAAATTTATTTTAATTCAGGAAAAATCCAGAAAATCATAGAAAATCTAATATATTGGAAAATGATATTTGAAAGTGAAATCGGTCAAATACAGGAAGTAAATCAAAAAATACGATCGAAAAGCTGAATACGCAACTAAGTACGTATTCTGGAAACGGGGTATTACAATCCACCCACCTTACAAAAATTTCGTCCTCGAAATTTCATAAGGTGAAAGGTAACAGGAAAGGTAACAGATAGATAAGGATAAGAGGAAAGATAACAGTAGAAAAGAATAAGAAGGAAAGAGCTTTTACCAAATCAAGATGTGAAGAGTTGAGGATAGCGCTCTCGGACAACGTCCTCTCGTTCCCAAGTGGCTTCTCCTGGCGCATGTCTGTTCCAAGACACCAACACTAAAGGTATAGCCTTGTTCTTTAGTGACTTCACACTCTTATCCAAAATGGCCATCGGCTGCTCCTGATATGATAAATCTGGCTGCAGTTCCAGTTCGGAATGATCCAAAATATGACTATCATCCTTTACATACTTCCTCAACTGTGATACGTGGAAAACATTGTGCACTCCCTCCAAAGATGGAGGTAAAGCCAATCTGTACGATACATCTCCCACACGGTCCAAGATCTCGAATGGGCCGATGTACCTCGGACTAAGCTTTCCATGAGTACCGAACCGGATAACTCCCTTGGTAGGTGATATCTTTAAAAACACATGGTCACCTGCCTGGAACTCCAATGGCCTTCTCTGTGTGTCAGCCCAACTCTTCTGACGGCTCTGTGCTGCCCTGAGGTGATCTCTGATGATTCTGACTTTCTCTGTTGTCTGAATCAGAATCTCTGGCCCCAAAAGTCTCCTCTCACCGACTTCATCCCAACAAATCGGTGATCGACACTTCCTTCCATACAGTGCCTCAAAAGGTGTCATCTTGATACTTGCCTGATAGCTGTTGTTATAAGAAAACTCAGCCAAGTGAAGATGATCTTCCCATGACCCCTGGAATTCAATCATGCAGGCCCTTAGCATATCTTCAAGAATCTGGATAGTCCTCTCAGATTGTCCGTCTGTCTGAGGATGATATGATGTACTGAATTTCAGACGAGTTCCCAAACTTTCTTGGAGACTCTCCCAGAAATGAGATCTGAATCTTGTGTCTCTGTCTGATACAATACTGACTGGGACTCCATGCAGACGAACTATCTCTTTCATGTACTTGTCTGCCAGAACCTCTGTTGACTGACCTACCCTGAATGGTATGAAGTGAGCTGACTTGGTGAGGCGATCAATGATGACCCACACAGCATTGTTACCCTTGGGACTACGAGGTAATGCCGTGACAAAATCCATAGTGATGTGCTCCCACTTCCATTCGGGTATCGGCAAAGGATGTAGAAGTCCAGCTGACCTCTGATGCTCTATCTTTATCTGCTGGCACACCAGGCACTTGGCCACAAACTGAGCTATCTCCCTCTTCATAGCATTCCACCAAAACTGCTTCTTCAAGTCCTGATACATCTTGTTTCCCCCTGGGTGGATGGAATATGCTGAACTGTGTGCTTCTGCCAAAATCTTCTGTCTAACTTCTCCTTGGGGAACACAAAGTTTGCTACCAAAATATAATGCACCATCTGGATGAATACAGATATCAGTTCTCAATCCCGCCTCTACCTGAGCTCGGAATGTCTGTAATCTGGGATCTTCCTTCTGAGCTTCCCTGATCTCATCAATCAATGCTGACTGAATCTGCAAAGTCATGAACTGTCCTGCCTTCTCAGTCCTTCGAACTAACATCAAGTCCAATCTGATGAAGTCTCGAATCAACTCCTTCTGCTGAGTGAGCTGGACAAGCACTCTATTCTCTGGCATCCTGCTCAGTGCATCTGGAACTGTATTGACCTTGCCCGGATGATATTGCAAGTCAATATCATAGTCCGCCATCAGTTCAAGCCATCTCCTCTGCCTCATATTCAACTCTTTCTGTGAGAAAATATACTTGAGGCTCTTGTGATCTGTATATATCAACACCTTATCTCCCAGAAGATAATGCCTCCAAATCTTCAAGGCAAAGATAACAGCTGCTAGCTCCAAGTCGTGAGTTGGGTAATTCCGCTCATGAGTCTTCAGTTGTGTAATACCCCGTTCCCGGAATACGTACTTAGTTGCGTATTCAGATTTTCGGTCGTATTTTTTCGATTTGTTTCCTATATTTATTCTGTATTATGAATTCCTTATATGACTGTTTTGTCTTGGATTTGGATTCGTGGATTCGGAGTCAGCCCTAGTCTGAACCGAAGGCCCGAACCTAGAGTATTACTCGATTTAGACATTCTGATAATTAGAATTGACCGATTTTAGTTTTAAATATCATTTTCCAATATTATATATTTTCTATGATTTTCTAGATTTTTCTGGAATTAAAATGAAAGTCTTCAAAACCGGTGTCGGCCAGTGCCGCTGACCGATTCCTGGATTTTTAATTCTCAAACAGTTTAGAATTTCATGATGGTCCTTTAGGCTTTATTCCTTAGAATCATATTTTCTACCTACATTCTTTTTCTGAGGATTTTATGATTTTATGAAAATTCCATCGGAGTCGGTAGGTAACTGATTCCGGGATTTTTAGTTTTAAAACTATAAAGTATTTCTTCAAACGGATTTCACTATTGGTCTTTATATATTATTATTGATTTTTGGTAATTATTTCGGGTCGTTCCGAGATACTTGAATTTCGGACGATTCCGGTATTTTCCCGAAAGATTTCAGCATCCACGACTCAGTTCCGGGAATCCGCCACTTCCATTATTTCCACTTTTACTTCCAAGGGAATATCTTTCCTTATTCCAATTTATTTTCCTTTTTCCTTTTCCTTTATTTCTTTCCTTCCTCCACTAACCAAAGCCTTTTCCAATTTTCCAATAATTCCAATTTTCCACATAATCCCACTCACTTTCACCTAATCCTTTTTAAATCCCACTCATTCTCTCTCTCCCCCATGGCCGGCCAAGTGGCCTAGAGAAGGACACTCACCTCACCTCCCCACTTTGCAATTAAGCCCTCCCCTTTTATTTAATTGCATCCCCTTTACAAAATCCAAATCCCATATATACCTTTCCTTTCCCATTTTCATTTCTCTTTTCACTTCATCACTTCTCTTCACTTCTTCTTCCTCCTCTCCCTTGGTGACCACCGCACCTCCGGCCAGCCACCTCCGGCCACGTCGCCGGCGTGGACTCCTCCCAACTCCGGCCAAGCTCCACCTCCTCCATCACCAACAACAACAACTCCTCCATCTCCTTCTTCCTCAAGGATCATCACCAACTCTACCTTTCCTCTTCCTCTCCATCATCAATTTGTTTATGGCGTGCCCCGGATTTCGTGGATTTCGGATCTTTCGGCGCTTTGGTGATTTAGGCGAGTATTCTCACTCGCTACTTTCTTGTATGCGAGTAGTCTCGCCTCTATTTGAGTTTCCCGTTTCATCGGTCGATAAGTATTTCGCTTCTTATTTCCATATTCATGTATTGCACTACATTGCTTGTATTATGGTAGCTTCATCTTGTACTTGTACCATGCTTATGATATGCTTGTTTCTTCATCATATACCATGCGTGGCCGACCCTTCGTGGTCGTTGGACCTTGAGTTACTTTTATGTTACCTTGCCATACCATTACCTCAGACTAGTCAGTTGCATGCTTCCTTTTAACACATGTATATCACCTGACCATCTGGTATGTTATCACCTGACTACCTGGCATGCCACTACCTGGCAAGACCATCTTGTTATGTCATGACTGACCCGGACTATATCGATCTCATTGGTATGCATGTTACTTGATATACATCACCATTTATCATGCTATCTCTTGACACCAAGCATGATACACCGATTCTTATAATTATCACGATAGAGGGAATGTAGTACCTGATTACTGTTATGTACTGATCACTGTTATGTATTACTGTTATGATATTGCTCATTCCCGAAATCTGATAATTATGTTCATAAGCTATAAAAAGGACAACTTGTATGGGTATGGGAGGAAGTGATGGATGCCGGAATGATATCTTGCTTATAGTGGTGGGGTATAAAAGTATGTATATACATATATATATATATATGTACTGGCGGTAGTGAATCTGAAATTACTGAATAGGGGGACTTTGGGCCTCCAAAGCCGGTTCCAGGTGTATGGAACCACTATAAGAAGTTCTATCAGTTCTCCATCTACTTCCGTTAACAACCCTTGGCTTGCTTATATATGGATGTATGTGGGGTGGCCGTACACCAGGTCACATACCTAGATATATGGGTCAGACAAGTAATAATAATAATAGATTCCAGTTATTGATTCCTGCTACACTTGCTATGCATGTTATGATTTCCGATATGTATTCCCGTTTGACTGTTATATGATTTGCAACTCTGATTCTATACGCTTGGGTTTCTGTGGCATGAGATAAAGGTATATAGATGAGGGTTTCCTTGTTTGGATTATTCCTTCGATGTATTAGTCTCATGGGACCGTGACTTAAGCGTATACAATTACTTTTGCTTATGATCAGCTTTACCTTGGATTTCCTGTTTTATGGATATTATGTTATACTTGTTCATATATATTTCACTTGTGTTCTAACCCTCCTGTCTTCGGTACTTGACACTTGTACTCATCCTGGCTCGCCACCTGGCATCATATCCTACTCGCCTGGGGAGTTTCACTGACTCCCCTGGATTCTCATGTCCAGGATTCGGAGCTTGGAGCGTGTGGGTTTCCTGTTGCTGCATCAGAGTGGCGCAGCGGTAGCGTGGACCCCGGTTGACCTTTCAGTGCTCCATCCTTCCAGACCCCCTGTATGCCTCTCGAGTTTTCCCTTAGCAAACTCGTGAGTGCCCTTTTTCTATTCATACTTGTACATTCCTTGTATACATGTATGTGGACACCCTTTTATACCGTTCATATTATGTATATTCCTTGTACTCTCGCATTTGCGCATATTAGTGATATGATATTCATGTAATATTGTAATCACTCTGGTGATAACTTTGTAATTGTACTATATGTGTTGGAATGTATAATGCACCATATGCTTCCGTACTCTGATTCTTGTCTGTACTGATGCTTAGCGTATATACGGGAGGGTAGTTCTGACCTACGTATATACGTTGCAGTGACGTCCCCGTATCGCCGGGATCGGGGCGTTACAGGTTGGTATCAGAGCTTAGGCTCTAACTTCCTCAGTACGTCCAGACGGCAAATCAATGGTAAAGAGATTTGCAACTGGAATACATGAGTCTTGGTTATACATTCCAACTGCAAGTGCAGAGTTATCTATTTCTTGACTATCTTTCCTTTGATTTCAAATCCCTCCTTGACTATCTTTTCCTTGGATTCCTGATCTCTCCTATCCTTTCCCCGTTTTGGTTTTATGTTTTGGTTTTATGAAGCCTTATACTATTTTAAGATATGACTAGACTAGAGAGGTAGTGGCTGGTTCAGAATGAAGCTATTATGTGATCTCTTCGGCCAATTCTATGAAGCTTGGTATTCTCCAGATCGATCTTGATCTGGCTATCTTTCAGAGGACAGCAGTCGGAATTCTTAATTATCGGTCTTCTTTATTATGCTCAGGATTTTCGGGGTTTTCTTTATTACACAGCCACGACATCATCAGTATTCAATTATTTCACAGCCACGACATCATCAGTATTATTCAGCATTATTCTAAAGATTTATTACACAGCCACGACATCATCAGCCGGAAATGCAGAGTATGATTATTATTCAGTTGACTTGAGAGCCCTACCTCTAGTGCTTCATATCTTAATTGGTATAAATTCCAACTTTGTCCCCTTTGTATTCAATTTACCCCTTATCGAAATTGCGAGGACGCAATTTTTTGTAAGGTGGGTGGATTGTAATACCCCGTTCCCGAATACGTACTTAGTTGCGTATTCAGATTTTCGATCGTATTTTTTCAATTTGTTTCCTGTATTTATTCTGTATTATGAATTCCTTATATGACTGTTTTGTCTTGGATTTGGATTCGTGGATTCGGAGTCAGCCCTAGTCTGAACCGAAGGCCCGAACCTAGAGTATTACTCGATTTAGACATTCTGATAATTAGAATTGACCGATTTTAGTTTTAAATATCATTTTCCAATATTATATATTTTCTATGATTTTCTAGATTTTTCTGGAATTAAAATGAAAGTCTTCAAAACGGTGTCGGCCAGTGCCGCTGACCGATTCCTGAATTTTTAATTCTCAAACAGTTTAGAATTTCATGATGGTCCTTTAGGCTTTATTCCTTAGAATCATATTTTCTACCTACATTCTTTTTCTGAGGATTTTATGATTTTATGAAAATTCCATCGGAGTCGGTAGGTAACTGATTCCGGGATTTTTAGTTTTAAAACTATAAAGTATTTCTTCAAACGGATTTCACTATTGGTCTTTATATATTATTATTGATTTTGGTAATTATTTCGGGTCGTTCCGAGATACTTGAATTTCGGACGATTCCGGTATTTTCCCGAAAGATTTCAGCATCCACGACTCAGTTCCGGGAATCCGCCACTTCCATTATTTCCACTTTTACTTTCAAGGGAATATCTTTCCTTATTCCAATTTATTTTCCTTTTCCTTTTCCTTTATTTCTTTCCTTCCTCCACTAACCAAAGCCTTTTCCAATTTTCCAATAATTCCAATTTTCCACATAATCCCACTCACTTTCACCTAATCCTTTTTAAATCCCACTCATTCTCTCTCTCCCCCATGGCCGGCCAAGTGGCCAAGAGAAGGACACTCACCTCACCTCCCCACTTTGCAATTAAGCCCTCCCCTTTTATTTAATTGCATCCCCTTTACAAAATCCAAATCCCATATATACCTTTCCTTTCCCATTTTCATTTCTCTTTTCACTTCATCACTTCTCTTCACTTCTTCTTCCTCCTCTCCCTTGGTGACCACCGCACCTCCGGCCAGCCACCTCCGGCCACGTCGCCGGCGTGGACTCCTCCCAACTCCGGCCAAGCTCCACCTCCTCCATCACCAACAACAACAACTCCTCCATCTCCTTCTTCCTCAAGGATCATCACCAACTCTACCTTTCCTCTTCCTCTCCATCATCAATTTGTTTATGGCGTGCCCCGGATTTCGTGGATTTCGGATCTTTCGGCGCTTTGGTGATTTAGGCGAGTATTCTCACTCGCTACTTTCTTGTATGCGAGTAGTCTCGCCTCTATTTGAGTTTCCCGTTTCATCGGTCGATAAGTATTTCGCTTCTTATTTCCATATTCATGTATTGCACTACATTGCTTGTATTATGGTAGCTTCATCTTGTACTTGTACCATGCTTATGATATGCTTGTTTCTTCATCATATACCATGCGTGGCCGACCCTTCGTGGTCGTTGGACCTTGAGTTACTTTTATGTTACCTTGCCATACCATTACCTCAGACTAGTCAGTTGCATGCTTCCTTTTAACACATGTATATCACCTGACCATCTGGTATGTTATCACCTGACTACCTGGCATGCCACTACCTGGCAAGACCATCTTGTTATGTCATTGTAGGCTGTCTAAAAATATCCAACAGACAAGCTACTAAGAAAGCAGAGTTCCAGCATCAAGGCGCGTCGGCCCGAAGCCCGCGTCTCAGCAACAAGGCGCGTCGGCCCGAAGCCCGCGTCTCAGCAACAAGGCGCGTCGGCCCGAAGCCCGCGTCTCAGCAACAAGGCGCGTCGGCCCGAAGCCCCGCGTCTCAGCAACAAGGCGCGTCGGCCCGAAGCCCGCGTCTCAGCAACAAGGCGCGTCGGCCCGAAGCCCGCGTCTCAGCAACAAGGCGCGTCGGCCCGAAGCCCCGCGTCTCAGCAACAAGGCGCGTCGGCCCGAAGCGCCGCGTCTCAGCAACAAGGCGCGTCGGCCCGAAGCCCCGCGTCTCAGCAACGAGGCGCGTCGGCCCGAAGCCCACGTCTCAGCAACGAGGCGCGTCGGCCCGAAGCCCGCGTCTCAGCAACAAGGCGCGTCGGCCCGAAGCCCGCGTCTCAGCAACAAGGCGCGTCGGCCCGAAGCCCGCGTCTCAGTTGCAACTACCCGAAATAAGGGGCCAGTCACCGCACATGTAGCAGGAAGTGGCCCCTCATTGTGGAGCGTTTTCAGGGGGCACGATCACCCCCTAAAAACCCTATAAATAGTCCCGTCACTATTGAAGAAAGAGACGACTGACGACGAGAAGGAAAAGGGACGACAATCAAAGGAGAGATCAACGACAGAGGAAAAAAAAACCTTCAGCGAGCTTACTGAGTACTAGCCGCTCTTCGCCTACCTCCTCTTTGAGAGTTTTGATAGACTGAGCTGAGTTACTCTTTCTACCGACCGAAGAGAAGACCCCCGACGGTCCAGGACGGTCATCTGGTCAACGGAGAACAAGATTCACTCTCCATCGCCACACGAAGAACCCAGCCTTAAACAAAGGGAAGATTCAGACATCCTCCCTCCCTTGTAACTGGAAAAGAGGGAAGAGTAGTTCTTTTGGTTGTAATCGTTTCGCTTGAATCAAGGAAATCTTTTACAGCTAAAACCACTTTCTCCGACCACCAAGATTTTCCGGCCCCCCCTACAAGAGATGGCGACTCCGCTGGGGACTACCTTCGTTACTGACGAGCGCACCGTGGTGCAAGATGACGTTCTCCGTAAGGGGAAAATGGTCGAATCCCTCGTCGTCGAGTTCGACCAGGCGAAGTATGAAGAGTTCCTCTCTTCTGGCTCTAAGAGCCCAAAGACCCGCGTCTGCCGCAGGGTCTCAAGTGGACAGCCCCCTGAAGCCCAATCTGAGGCTCTGTCGGGTGCTCCTGCTGCCCACTGTGCCAAGTTTGGTTCACGCGCCGACGCCTCCCAGAAGGCCCGCGTAACCTCAGACACCTCTACTGCGATCAACCGCGTCGCACAGAACACACGCGCCAACGCCTCCCAGAAGGCCCGCATGGTTCCAGGCACCACTGCTGCTGCGATCAACTGCGTCGCGCAGAATACCCGCGTCAACGTCTCTCAGGAGACCCGCGTGGTGAACGCTCTTGGTTCTACAAACCAGGATGTTGTTGGTTTCTCTCCACCTCCTCGACGTAATCGAAATGCTGAGCGTCGACAGAGAATACGCGCGCGTCAACACTCGGTCGGAACCGTTGGTTTTCTGACTGGGGTTGAACGCAGCGTACGATCCGATGCCTTGCCCGCACCTCGTCCAGTGCGAGAGGTCCGTGTTTGGCGACCCAAACGCGAGACTCCCCAAGTTGAGCCTTCTGAAGACCAACTTGCCAAACGCCAAAGCGAAGCTTCTGCGTCTTGTCAAACGCAGGAAGCACGCGCCCATAGGCGTGGGGCCCAGCAGCCCACTCTCTCCCAAGTCTCTCTGCTCCAACGCAGCAGACAGCAACGCGAAAGTCGCGTCTCATATCAACAGAGACGCCAGACGCGCGTGACGCAGCCGCGACGCAACAGCCGCGTTTCTGAAACCTGTGTCCAGGCTGAACAGCACATGACTGTCTCCCGTCGTCGACGTTGCGAGACCAGTCTCTTTAATCCCCCTCCCACAGATTTGAGGGATTATTTGACAAGGAAAAGGAGTGCCAATCAGACCACTTCTCCATGCTGCTGTCAACAGCTCATCCAGATGCTCTCTGGATGCCATTGCGAGTCAGGCGTGCACCAGCCGTCTTTAATTAGACAGCTGACCCTGATTCCCCGTCAGCCAAGAGAAGACGCTCCCACAGGAGGAGAACCTTCTCAGATGTTGAATACCCGGAGCTTACTGCAAACATGACTAGCAGAAGCAAGGGAAAACAACTAATGGTCAACTCAGAGGAATCTGACTCTGAACCGGAGGGGGTGTATCAACACACTCGCACCCGGACAGGGGCCATTCCCCCAATTGACTATAATGCCTTAGCCCGCGGCATTAGAATGGGTGGTTCTCACTCCGCTATAGTGGAGTCGCAGGCTTCAAACTCTTCCGTCGAGAAGGAGGCTTCCGCCTACATGGCCGACACTCCTGAGGAGACGACCAGGCGTTTAGAGCAGACGCAGAAGCACCAGATGGATATAATCGCCTCTCAACAGAGATCCATTGACTCCCTCAAGCATATGCTTGAGAAATTACTTGAAGAAAGAGCGAGATCTCCTCCTAGAAGGCCGAAGGGGAAAGGGAGAAAGGGAGGAAGCCCACCCTCCGAATCTTCTAACGAGACACGACGATCTACCTCGGATGTGTCCAAGCCCTCGTCGCAGGCAAGAAGCGACCAAGACCAGGAGAAGACTCATGCTAAGAGGGTGAGTCAATTGGAACGACGCCTCGAGGCCCTTGCCAATCGCAAGGACCTCCAAGAAGCAGGAGTGGTCCGGCCCTATCCGGCTGAGTGGGACTTAGTTCCATACCCTCCTAAGTTCAAGGCTCCAACCCTCCAAGCATTCGACGGGAAGGGGTCACCCAACCAGCATATCTACTACTTCAAATCCCAGACCGGGAACGTGGTAGATAATGACGCCATCCTGGCGCGACTGTTCATCGGCACCCTGAAAGGGTTGGCTTTTGAGTGGTTTATGAAGCTCCCGGAGGGTTCTATCAAGAACTGGGGGGATCTAGAGAAGCTGTTCTTGACACGCTTCTTCGAAGACGACTCCGAAGTCACAATGCCTACCCTTTTAGCTACAAGACAGCGAAAGGGAGAGTCCGTCAAGTCTTTCGTAGAAAGATTTCGGAACATGGCACTCCGATGTCCAAGCGGCATGACCCAGGCCACCCTGGTGGAAACATGTCGCCATAATCTCCAAACCTCACTCCTTGCTCAAATAGGAGTTGCTGAAAGCCGCACCTGGAAACAATTAGTCCAGCAAGGTGAACAGGCTGAGGAGATTGTCGCCCGCATCAGAGCGGAAGAAGGCAAGCCCAGGCCAGAGAGGTCGACAAGGCGTGCACCAGACACCGCCCTCCAGACGAAGCGGAAGGATAATTTGGCGACGGAGACCAAATCTCCCACCAAACCTCAAACAGGCAGGGCAAGTGGCTCTTCAAGCCAGCCACGCCCCAACAAGCAGTATTCCTTCAAGGAGGAACACGTCGATTCGCTCTTCAAGCTACTCAACAAGAGCAATCGACTGAAGCTCCCTGAAATTAGGCGCCCGGAGGAAGTCGGCAAGACCGACAATCCCACCTACTGCTTATACCACAGGATGCTCGGACATCCTACCAAAAGCTGCTACGTCTTTAAGGACATCCTCCAAGCTCTGATTGACGCGGAGGTATTAAAACTCCGACCGGAGCAGAAGAAGATGACGGCCAACATGACGTCGATTCTCCAGTTTGGGACACGACCCCCGACACCCGTGGGGGTGATCTCTGTCCCGAAAAGAACTGAGGGTGGTCAACACAGACCCTCATCAGCAGCGGGAGAAAGGCTTGGTACCCATCCCTACACCTCGAGGGGAAATCATGTGGGTCCACCCTGACCTCGTCGACGAGCAACAATGGACGACTGTGACCAACAGGAAGTCCAAAGGCAAAGGGAAGGCTTCATCTTGCCATGTGATATGCGCTTCCTCTCGAGAAGCGGACACTGATGTTCCCTCGCTGACTGACTCAGAGCAGGAAACAATAATCCTGGCCGCAGAGCCCAGCCAACCTACGGCGGGGACCCGTTCAGGACAGGCATACTTGAAGCAGTACGGCGAGACAGCAGCGGCTTCTCCGCAACCAGCCGTAGAACCAGCCAAGCCCTCCACGAAACCACCTGTGGAGAAACAGAAAGAAACCCGGTTTTCTCGGGCTCTTCTAAAAGGTGCAGCAGAAGGATCCTCGACACCTTACCGCTTCGACGTCTTGGCTCAACTAGCCAACATCCCGGCACGCATCACCTTGTATGAACTCCTGAGGCTATCAAAGTCAACCAGAGAGGCTCTACAAGAAGCTTTGGCAAACGCTGAGGTCTTTATGACTCGTGTGCCAAGGGAGGAAGATGTAGAGGATTGCCTCCACGTCTCCCCAAATGCTCCCTGCATCACCTTCACAACAGACGACATGCAGGTTAAAGGGAAGCATGACCGACCCCTATACTTCACAGGGTATATTGGGTCATCCGAGGTGAACCGCATCCAGGTAGACCCAGGGTCTGCACTAAGCATCATACCTCGCCGGGTTATGCAGTTTCTAGGCATTCCTACCCATCGTCTGAGCCCTACCCAGACGACTATTTACGGGTTCAATGCCAACAGCTCCCGCCCAATGGGGAAGATCAAGCTCAAATGCTAGATCGGGAGCCTCAAGTCGGAAGTGACGTGTTACGTCATTGACGCGGACACTTCCTACAACCTGTTGCTGGGACGACCATGGATTCACCGCAATTCCATCGTTCCCTCTACTCTCCACCAAGTCATGAAATACATTGACGAGAGTGGACAGGTCCGAACGTTGATTGCCGAAAGGCATCCGTTTAAAGGGGTTGAAAATTATTTCACGGACTCCCTCTTATATCAGGATCCGGAGGAGACTAATGAAACCCCACAACCAGAGGAGCCAGACTCTGGTAATGAAGCTGACATTGAGCCTGAGAAAGAAGAGTGCCTGTGGGAGTTGGAGCCCATTGTAAAGAACACTAATAAGCTCGATGTTGATAACCACCGACGATGCGGGTGGTTGGTACATTAATGAAGATTTAGATTTTGCGTATTTTCCTGTGTATGTTTCCGATTCAGTACCGTCGGATACCACTACTGACGTGGACGATGACCTCTGGTCGGCAATAGATGCTTTGACATCTTTGCATGTACCGGTGAAATCATCCTTCGGGACATACCAAGATAATGGTGACGCGCAAGAGTCTGTATTCATGGTTCCAGCAAGACGAAAAGGCCAAAGACCAATACTTTTTGGGCGAATCGCGTCTGAACCAATGCCCCACGAAGAATCGGAAGGCGAGGATGAATCCCCTCAGTTCGATCATTATGAACCGAAAGCACTCAAGATGATGAAGCGCATGGGGTATGATCTAACCAACAGGCCTGGGTTGAACTTCGGAAAAGGAAGAAGAACACTGCTTCGATCCTTTGTACCGAAAGGGAAAACCCCTGATTATTATCATCAGACGCGCCGGGGGTTGGGCTATGTATCAACTCCAGTCCCATCAGCCTCTGATTCTCGAGAATCGTCAAGTCACGATTGCTCTTCAGACACGTCATCGTGAGAGTCAGATGTCAGTGTCGGCAACATCTTCAAACGGCTTTCAGTAAACATGGTTTCGACAAGCCATATGGAGGATGAAGATGAAGAAATGATCCAATCGGATACAGACCCTTGGATCAGACATTTGAATGCTCTTTGGGACATCCGCTTTGAACAGCGTGAGCCACCCACAGAAGACAAGGTTGTTCAAGTCAACCTAGGAGATGAAGCCAATCCTAAACCCATCTTCATAAGTGACGGCCTGTCGCCTCCAGAGAAGAAGGATTTAATATCTCTTGTACAAGAGTATATAGATGTCTTCGCCTGGAATTATGAGGACATGCCTGGACTTGATCCTCAAGTGGCTATGCATCGCCTCAACATCAATCCGGACATGAAGCCTGTTAAACAACAGCAGCGACGGTTCCGTCCAGAGATAATGGAGGCAATTCAATCAGAAGTTAGAAAGCTCATCGATTCCGGCTTCATCCGGGAAGAACAACATCCCGACTGGGTAGCCAACATCGTCCCCGTCGCCAAGAAGAACGGGAAGATCCAGATCTGCATCGACTTCCGTGATCTAAACGAGGCCTGCCCCAAAGACGAATTCCCATTGCCAATCACAGATGTCATGATTGACAATACTTGTGGATTCGAGCGAATGTCCTTTATGGATGGGTTCTCAGGATATAATCAAATCAAGATGTATCCCGATGACGAAAAGCACACCTCCTTCAGGACACCTCTAGGGGTATATTGCTACACCGTCATGCCCTTCGGTCTGAAAAATGCGGGGGCAACCTACCAAAGGGCCATGAATGCCATTTTCCATCGGCAGATACGCAAAACGGTGGAATGTTATGTCGACGACATCGCGGTGAAAAGCCGCACTAAAGGTGATCACATAGCAGACCTGAGGGTGGTCTTTGACATCATGCGGGCTCATCAATTGAAGATGAACCCCACCAAATCCTTCCTGAGGGTAGCCAGTGGCAAATTCCTAGGATTTGTTGTGACTTCCAAAGGAATCTATTTGGATCCAGAGAAAGTCCGCGCTATCCAAGAGATGCAACCCCCCAGAAGCCTCAAGGAGCTCAGGGGATTACAAGGACGATTGGCGTACATCCGCAGGTTCATATCAAACCTTTCCGGGAGATGCCAACCCTTCGCCAAGCTGATGAAAAAGGGTGTTTCATTCATTTGGGACGACGCTTGTCAAAAAGCGTTTGAGGAGATCAAGCACTACCTCACCCAACCACCAGTCCTGGCAGCTCCGGTATCCGGAAAGCCTTTCCTGGTGTACGTCCGATCAATGGATCATTCTTTGGGAGCTCTACTAGCTCAGAATGATGACC
Organism: Agave tequilana; assembly: GCA_038442645.1. Taxonomy (NCBI): domain Eukaryota; kingdom Viridiplantae; phylum Streptophyta; class Magnoliopsida; order Asparagales; family Asparagaceae; genus Agave; species Agave tequilana. Next base: position 27,042 of record JAVJIF010006765.1, read on the forward strand.
AGGGGCGAGAACAAGCAATCTACTACCTAAGTAGAACGATGATCGGAGCCGAACATCGGTATAACCCGATCGAGAAGGAATGTTTGGCACTGGTGTTCGCCATTCAGAAAATGCGACACTATCTGGTGGGCCAAACCATAAATGTCATATCCAAAGTCAACCCCCTGAGGTTACTTATGACAAAGCCTTCTTCACTAAATGGCCGGCTGGCAAAATGGGCCATATTGCTATCACAATATGAGATGCATTTTCTGCCACAAAAGGCTATTAAGGGACAAGCGGTGGCGGACTTCTTAGCTGAACACCCAGATCCCAGGGCAGCCAAACTCTACGAGGATCTCCCAGATGAGGTCGCCGAAGTCTGCCTAGCTCAGACATCGTTCGAAAGTCAAGTATGGCAACTTTTCTTCGACGGTGCATCAAGGGCAAGCCCGAAGGGACACACAGTAGCGGGGGTAGGAGTGGTACTCGTCTCCCCACAAAATTACGTGATTCCCCGAGCTATCTCGTTAACCGAGCCCTGTTCCAACAATGTGGCGGAATACAACGCTCTTTTGATTGGGATGCAATTCGCCGATGAGATTGGCGTTAAAAATCTCGAGGCATACGGTGATTCTAAACTCATCGTCAGCCAAGTTCGCGGAGAGTATGAGGTCAGGCATGAAGATCTAGTACCCTATTACAACGCGACAATCCACATGGCCGAGAGGTTTTCAAACTTCTACATCGACCATGTACCGCGCAAGCAAAATGCGCATGCAGATGCACTTGCATCCCTTGCTGCCTCCTTAGCTCTTCCAGCCGGAGCAATGGAGAAGGTATTCGTCTATAGCCACGACCTATACTGCCCAAAAAGTCCCCTCGGAGACTACCAGAGGTCAACGGGAGATCGTCGCGGTAAGGAAACACTTGAAGTGTCAACCGATCCAGAGCTTAAAGACTGGCGATTCCCCTACATTGATTTTGTCTTGTACGGCATCTTGCCCGAAGACACCAGGGAGGCGGCTGCCATCCGAAGGAAAGCCTCCAAATTCTACTACAATGCGATTTCGCGAACATTGTATCGTAGATCGCATGACGGGATCCTGCTCCGGTGCCTCTCATCAAAAGAAGCCCACGAAGTGTTGAAAGAAGCCCACGATGGTACGTGTGGAGCTCATCAACCTGGCCCGAAGCTGGCAAACCGACTCCAAAAATTGGGTTACTACTGGCCCAAGATGGTTGCCGATGCTGTTGCCTATGCCAAAAGATGTCACGCCTGTCAAATACATGGCGATTTCATCCATCAAGCACCAGGATACCTCCACTCTACGACCTCTACCTGGCCGTTCGAAATGTGGGGGATGGACGTGATTGGTCCTATCAGCCCACCATCATCAAAGGGACATCGGTTCATCCTAGCGATAACCGATTACTTCTCAAAGTGGGCCGAAGCTATCCCTTTGAAAGAGGTGAAATCTTCTAACGTGATCAAGTTCGTGAAACATCACGTTATTTACCGGTTCGGTGTGCCTCGGCGGATTGTCCATGACAATGGACCCCAGTTCATCAGCCAGGCTTTTCAGAGATTCTGCGCCAAGTTCAGAATGCAGAGTGTGTCATCAACGGCATACTATCCGCCCGCTAACGGCCTCGCAGAAGCTTTCAATAAGACTATTGGCAAGCTTCTCAAGAAATTTGTCTCGAAAAGTCAACGAGACTGGGACGATAAGTTGGGCGAATGCTTATGGGCCTACCGCACAACGGTGCGAACTCCAACTAAAGCCACGCCATTTTCCTTGGTATACGGATGCGAAGCCGTCCTTCCACTGGAATTCAAATTCCCTCTCTACGCGTCGCCTTGACAGCGGAAATGACAACTGAGGAGAAGCATCAGCAGCGACTCCAGGAGTTGGAAGCCTTAGACGACAAGCGTTTGCAGGCCCAACAACAAATCGAGCTTTACCAAGCTCGTATCACCAGAGCCTTCAACAAGAAAGTTAAAATGCGAACTTTCAAGAAAGGCGACCTTGTCTTAGCCGTCCGAAGACCTATGGTCATGACGCACAAGACGAAAGGAAAATTCCAACCCAAATGGGAAGGGCCGTTTGTAGTAGAGTCAGTCTACTCGAATGGATCGTATCGCCTCATAACCTCAAATGGCGATACACTCATGATGCCAATCAATGGCAAATTCCTGAAGAAATACTATCCCTAGATGGCATTCTTCCACCGATCAAGTTAAAAATGCACCTCTGATCGGAAACATCCAACGCCTCCGACGGCTAAGGATAGAGGAAAATGTTGGCTTTAAGTCCAACATAAGTCTTCGACAACTCATCATGCTGAGGGGAATAGCATGGCTAGCCCAACTCAAACGGTAGTTGGTAAAGGCATGACAAACCCGTTGACAGCTGAGGATTTGCTAAAAATCCTAAGGGACACGTTCCCATTTGATCCGACGCCTCCGACGGCTAAGGATAGAGGAAAATGTTGGCTTTTAAGTCCAACATAAGTCTTCGACAACTCATCATGCTGAGGGGAATAGCATGGCTAGCCCAACTCAAACGGTAGTTGGTAAAGGCATGACAAACCCGTTGACAGCTGAGGATTTGCTAAAAATCCTAAGGGACACGTTCCCATTTGATCCGACGCCTCCGACGGCTAAGGATAGAGGAAAATGTTGGCTTTTAAGTCCAACATAAGTCTTCGACAACTCATCATGCTGAGGGGAATAGCATGGCTAGCCCAACTCAAACGGTAGTTGGTAAAGGCATGACAAACCCGTTGACAGCTGAGGATTTGCTAAAAATCCTAAGGGACACGTTCCCATTTGATCCGACGCCTCCGACGGCTAAGGATAGAAGAAAATGTTGGCTTTTAAGCCCAACATAAGTCCTCGACAACTTATCATGCTGAGGGGAATAGCATGGCTAGCCCAACCCAAACGGTAGTTGGTAAAGGCACCTCAAATCCGTTGATAGCTGAGGGTTTGCTAAAAATCCTAAGTGGACTTGATTCCACTCTTCCCTCCAAAAATCCCTTACCAATTCTCATCCATAGAATGGTAGGACCACAAAATGCAATCATTACTATGTTAACACTATACCTCTGGTAATGAATACTCTTTGTCAAGTATAAACCTTGCTTGTTAACTCTGCATAGAGTAACAAACTCTCAAATTTGCCAAGTTAACACTATACCTCTGGCACTTCAAATTCCACTTGTCAATTCTCATCAATAGAATGACAGGTCCTCAAATTGCTCCTATCGCAAGCAAATTCTTAAGTTAATATCACACCTCTGACAAAACTACTGTTTAAAGTTAACATTACACCTCTAAGCAGTACATCGAGTGCCTGTCAAGTTAATATCACACCTCTGATAGTCACCTTTCTTCAGACTTCCGTATCGAAGCTGAAATGGACGATGCCAAGTTAACACTACACTTCTAGCATCCGAGTCATCGCTAAGTTCAACAATACACCTATGGCCATGACCTTTCCTCGACTTCTTCGTCTAAGTGGAGATGACCAATGCTAAGTTTAACATCACACCTCTAGCATTACCTCACTGTTAAGTTAAACATTACACCTATGACAGTGACATTCTGAGTTAAGTTAATATCACACCTCTGACTCACATCCTTGTCGAGTTAACACCACACTTCTGACAAGACTATCTCCAACCCGTTAAGTTAATATCACACCTCTAACGGTGAAAGCTTTACTAGATTCCTCGCGGGTCTAGTTTCACTTGTTATTCTCTTCAACAGAATAACAGGTCCACCTAAAGACATTGTTAGGTTAACATTACACCACTGACAATGTTTTATCAAATTCCCCAGCTGACCTTGAATCAAGTCAATCCTAGACACTTGACAAAAGTTCACCTTCTCTGGGAGCACGCATTCCCCCTATCACTTTCTTTTATAAAGTGGCGGGTCCACCAAAATCATTCTTTTGCTTCTAAAACAAAACATTCAAGACAACAGAAAGAGGCAAAAAGAAAAGTGTCACTTTTATTCATATCCAAACACATGAAAGTGATACAAAACGCTCTCTTATACAATAAGATTGAGTGTTACAATTAAGGAGTACAAAGAAGTCCCTCTCTCTCTCTGAGGCCGTACTCACTCCTTGAAGCCGCATCTGATCCTAAGTGCATGATGTCTGAAGAAGTGGCGACTGTTGGAACCGGTTGCACTTTGATGCATGACGCCAACTTCGAAAGCGCCCTAGCTGACCAAGCCAAGAGCAATGGTGTTCTTGAGGTCCGGTGGCAACAGAAGGTCCTGCAACCCTTCGTTCAGGCGCGTCTCTTTCCCTAGTAGACCATCCAACAAACATGGAGTCACTCTTGGGGTGAGAGAGGAAGTTTAGGAGTCATCACAAAGGATGCCACCCTCCACTAGGTCCAGCGGCAGCAGAGAGTCCTGCATTCATCACCATCCCTTTCCCCAGCAGGCCATCCAACGGAATGTCCTTGATGTCACTTCTGGGGTAGGGAGAGGAAGAGGATCTCATCCGCCACCGTAACCGCCGGACCACCCTCGCTGATACTCAGCCTATCCATCTCTTGCACCAGATCTGAAGAGACCTTGGCGAGGGTTGGGTCCTCGTCAGAGATGTAATATACTCTCTTATAGGTGACGAGGACCATAATATATTCTCTCATAGGTGAACGTTGAACGAGTTCGCCGACCAAGGGCCCAGCAAACCTGCAAGGAACAAAAAGAGAGAATAAGAACAATCTGCAACTTAGTGTAAACAGAGAAAAACTAAGTCAGCAGAGGCGAACGCGGGAATGATCCACGCAGTCAGCCAAACGCGGGAATGATCCATGCAGTCTGCCAAGACGCAGGAATGACACGCGCAGCAAGCCAAACTGTTGCGTCAGCAGAGACAAACGCGAATCAAAACGCGGTCCCATTCTGCGCCTAGGTCAAAGAGCACAAACGCCGAAAAGGCACAGACGCCGAAAATTGCCATCTCCATGAACAGGAGTTGCAAGGTGCGGGTCTGAAATCTTTTTTGGAATTCGTCCAAGGCATTGGCCATGAAACGCGCTAAGGCATAAGCCATAAAACGCGCCAACGCCAAGTGCCAAAGATTCCTGCACGCGCGTCCGGAGAAGTTCAGGTCTATGGTACAAATTCCAGAAGGAGTGCACCAATGCAGACTTCATGAGGGGGTCCAGATGACATGAAGCCAAGGTACAGGCCATGGTAAATCTAAAATGTCATGGTGAAACGAACGGCATACCCGTGGAGACCTCTATCAAGAGTTGTACTCTCTGCACCAGGACGCAAACGCGGTCACAAGGCAAAGAGTTGTTTTCTCCTAAAGAGACCAAACAGGAGCTTAAAAGCCCTGGGTCATCTTCAGAGCCTTCCTCATCCATGGAGACAATTCGCTGAGGAAGATGAAGGTTCTCAAAGCGCTCTCTCTTTCAAAAAACAAAATGGTCCAAAGGCAGGATTGAAGGGAGAAAGGGCGCCCTATTTATAGGCAACTCCTGATAATAGCAATTAATGGCCCCGTAATCTGAACCGCCGGCATTAATAACTGCACAACTGCCAAGATCCAATAAGGGCCGGACGCGTGTAACACTGCTTCGAGAACCGCCGCTGGCGCTGATCTCCAACCGCCCGCACTGGTTTCTCGTTTAAGAGAATCAATACTCAAGCCCAATCAGCAGCCGACGCGTGGACAACTGCTTCGGGAAACAAAGCGGAAAATCCGCATCTGATATTTAAAGATCACACCAAATCCCTATGACAGGCTGTATGTAACGCCTGGGAGTTTACACCCAGACGCGGATTGAAGAACTATCCACACATCCGCGTCCCAGAAAGATGCCCGCGCGAGTCAAAGTCGCGTCCCCTCAGAGAGCACTTAATCCATTTTTGAATTAAGGGAAAGGCACAAGGCTGCGTCTCCCGCGTCTGCCTGATCCGCTTCCTTCTTCGCAGAAGCAGATCCGCGTTATTCAGAGCCGCGTCTCCCTGAATGAATGCCGCGTCTCATGAAACAATGATGGCCGCGTCTCCCTATGGATTGATGCTGCGTCTTGTCAAAAGGACTGGCTGCGTCTCCCGCGTCTGCCTGATCCGCTTCCTTCTTCGCAGAAGCAGATCCGCGTTATCCAGAGCCGCGTCTCCCTGAATGAATGCCGCGTCTCATGAAACAATGATGGCCGCGTCTCCCTATGGATTGATGCTGCGTCTTGTCAAAAGGACTTAGTCCTGCCTAAGTTCTCATGAACTAAGAACCGCGTCTCACCCTGTGATTGGCGTTGCGTTCGGAGGCCGCGTTTTCACTCTATGCTGCGTCTATGCTGCGTCTCATCAAGAAGACTTAGAGCCGACGCCGCGTCTCATTGAAAGAACTTAGTCTTACCTAAGTCTAGCATTCACAGCCAGGTGGATTCATCCACAGCAACGCAAAGAAGAAGGGGATAAAAATTTTTCATACTTTTATTTCAAAAATGATAAAAGTAGATACAAACACTCTTGGTGAGCAGAGTGTCCTCTTCTTTACAAAAAAAAAAGAGAGGGGAAAAAGAAAAGAAGGCTAAACGTCCTGGCTCGCCAAGGAACGGATTTGTTCCCTGAGATGATGCATCTTGATCTGACGCGCCTTCTCAGCCTCCACCATGGCTTGGACCCGCAGCTCCTCTTCAGATAGGAAGGGTTTTGCAGCCAGTTGCGCTCGCAGAGATTCCACCCTGGAAGAGTGTAGAGACAGACTCTCTTCAGCTCGCGCCTTAGCAGCTTGTTGCTCCTCAAGCTCCTCTTTGATGGTAACGAGCTTCTTCTCATTGAACGCAAGCACAGCTTCCGCCTTGGCAATGGTGTCCCGAGCCTTGGCAATGGTGTCACGAGCACTGATGATGACTTGCTCAGTGCTCTGCATGGTAAGCTCGGATTCCCTTGAATTGGCAGTTAGTCTTTGACATTCAGCTTGGGAATATTCAAGGCTGCGGGCCTCTGCAGCAATTTGTGCCTCCGCCTCCTGTCGCTCTTGTTCTTGAGTAGCTCGGAGCCTAGTCAGGGTGGCCTGGGCCTCACTAAAAGAGCCAGTATCTTCCAAGGACTCCAGCTCCTGCAGGTAGCCTCCCAGTTGCTCTACCACCTGCAGACACGCCTTGGCAAGTGAAGGGCCTCCGGTTAATTCAACGTTCACGGCCAGATTTTTAAGAAGCGTCTGGGCAAATTGGAACGAGCTGTTTCCACGTAAGATGAGATCAATACATGATCCCATCGAAGCGAAGAATTGCTGCACCATCTGACGTGCCAGTTCCCCCATGCCTTCACCACCTAGGAAGCTTCCCGACCCCTTTTCTGTCACAGGACAGGGGATATAAGGCGGATCTTCTCGCACAAGAGTCGTGCTGGCCGTCGAGACGGCAAGAGCTAGACCGGCCGCTGACACTTCCGGAGGTACTACCTCTGCAGGAGCCTCCACGATCAATGAGGGAGTGGTAAGCACGACCTCCTCAGAAACCTCCACCGAGACCTGAGCTGTATGGCCTTCTGGAAGGGTGCCAACCATCGGACCCTCCACCTGAACCCCCTCGGTCCTCTCTGCAAGTTATCGCGATGTTAACCACAATGGTAGAAAAGCGAAACATTTAAAGCATCAGAGCTGCCTTACCAGGTTGGAGGTCCAGAGACGTCAAATCCTGCGGAATGGAAGTCTCCCCCGCTTCAGCAGTAACCTCCTCGCCCGGCAGAGTGAGAGCCTCCTCAGCCTCAGTGGTTCCTTCCTCTTCTGGCAGAGTGGAAGGCTCCCCGATCTCAACAGCTGCCCCCTTTGAGGGTATCTCAGCAGCCGAGACCTCAATCCTCTCAGGCTGGGTCAACTCTTTCACCATCTCCTCAACACGCGAAGAGGTTGTAGCGTCGGCGTCTCCGGCTGGCCCTGCAGCGTGAAAGAAGAATGATAAAACATCCTCTTCAATATGCAAAGAGAAAATTAGACAGAAGATGGGAAGAGTACCTTCAGTAGGGATAATCGCCAGCGATGGTGCAGTCGATGGCTCGCCCCCATATATTTCCTCCTCCGAGATGTGGAAGAATTTGCTCTGATCAGGAAGAGCGGGTTCATCGCCATAGTCGGTCTCGTCTTCAAAGGCGCTTTCCCCCGATATCGAAGAAGACGACAGCGCAACGCGAGGAAGCTCCGCAACAGGAGCCTTACCTCCAATTACCCCAGTGGTAGGACTAGGGTCGACTGCCCTAAGACTGGAAATGAAGATGCTAGGAGACCCCGGCTGCCGTGCCTCGTCCCTCACATCATGAGCAGAAGAAGGCTCGGGTTGAACTGAGATGCCTACAATCTCAACATCCCCTCCAGTCATTATGTCAACCTCCACTGACTCGTCATCTTCGGCGGCGGTGGACTCGTCAACAAGCTCCCCTTCCTCCACGGTCTTACTGCGCGACCTAGGAGCACGGACTAGGGTGGGGAAATCTTCATCTTCCGACGGCTCCTCAACCCTAACAGGGATGTCTTCAGGAGGAGCCTCAACTCCAGCAGAGATATCTCCGAATTGGGAGACTTCAGCTGTTAAGTCCCTCCGAACCTTCTTTGGGGCAGGCTCAGCAATAGAAGCAGAGCGTCGACTACGCTTGCTCGCCAACTGCTTAGACCTCCTTGCCCGCGGCTCCTCCCTCGTGGCTGGTGGCTCAGCCCTTGTCGTTCGAGGCTCTGCCCTTGCCGGTCGCGGCTCCGCCCTCGCTGCTTGTGGCTCCTTCCTCGACCGTCTCTTGACCTCCTTATAAGCCTTCAGATACTGGTCGATAAGCTTCGAACGTTTACCGGACTCTGACCTGGCCTCGAGATGTGCATTGATGCTCTCAAGGCATGAAGACTCCGGAACAAGGTCTGGTGCCTGGCTGGCTTGGAAGTACCAAGCGCAGAAGCTGAAGCTCGTGCGGCACTTGGGCGTCTCGTTGGGTAGACGGAATGTTGCTCCCGTCCCTCCAGCCACACTGTAATACCAAGCCCGAGCACCCTCGAACAGGTTCCCTTCGAAGGCGAGCCGAGCATTGGGGTTCCCGACATAGAGTTGATCGTAGCCAAACTGTCGGGCAAAACGGTTCGGCATGTATGGCTCGATGGTGCAGGAAGTCCCTTGCCGGAACATCACATATCCCGGCCGGATGTTGATCAACCACCAGAAGATTCCCGCAGGCAGTTGTGTGAAGTCATCCCGACCAGCGATATCAGCGAACAACTCCCCGAAAGCCGCACCAGGAACGTCTGGGAAGCAGCGGTTGAGCTGGTAGTTCGTGGCGCAGGAAAGACACTTCCTAATATAATACAGGTAGGTGTCACGCCACTCCGAACGTTCCAGCCGCTGCACAAATGGGATACGAACCGTGCCCCCACGCGCCGCCGTCATCAAAGAAGGGCAATGCATCACGTACCAAGCCATGAGGTACGTATAAGGCAGCTCAACCCGAGGGTTAGGGCGCTTCACCTTCGGATTCCCCTCTGAGTCGACATATGGCTTTCCATGGGGGTCAACAGTCTTCGGGGGCTCGCAGAAATTCTTGGCTAACGCCCGTAGCCCACTCTGAATACCGGCCACCACAGCCGGAAGAAGAGCTATGGGGCTGCCATGAGCCAGGAGCACCGCCGGGTACACCACGTCGGCAACAATAACTTCGTGTGGCAGTGTGGGCACCACACAACGCTTCAACCACAGCATCAAGAAGCCCGCCAACAGTGCTCGACTAGAGATGGGAGTCCGGGCTTGATGGTGGAAACTTTCAAAAACCAAGTCCGGGTCGAAACCGTCCTCGTTCGACTCCGTGGTGTAGAAGCTGTTCGGAGCCTGATCAATCCTGTCTTCGATTTCCCTATCAGAGCTGGCAGCCAGTCGGGTTATCGGGAGGTCTTTATTGCTAACATTGTTGAACAGATAACTAGCCCAAGACAACTGCTTGACTCCTCCTGATCTCCAGGTAGTTATCTGGCCGCAGATGTGGAAGTGGCACATCACCTCCCAGTAGGTCTCATATATTGCGGGAAACTCTTTTTCCAAAATGTGGAGCTCCTTAGTGGTAGGGACATATTCCTCATAAGGAATGTCCCCTGATGCCAGCCCCGAGACCTCATGCAGCTCGTGCAGTGCCAGGCCCATCTCTCCAACCGGGGTGAAGAATGTCCCCGTCAGAGAGTTATATCGCTCCAGGACTCCAAAGAAATTGTGAGAGCTCGGTGGGATACCCCACTGTACGGCCCTGATCGCCGGGTATAGTCCCACATGCTCTAGCAGCTCTTTAAGATCGGTGAGGACAAAACCCACCATCCTGCTCCACCAAATATTCCCCGTAGAATGGATCCACCCATGCGCACGGAACTCGGTAGGATAGTCACCCTCCACTTCCATAAACGAGTTAAGGAAGGTAGCAGCAAGCTGTGGTATCTCCCCGACCGGAATATTGGATTTGCGCGACGCGGGGAATAGGCCGACGGTTGACCTGTCATGACTATCATGGCGGTTTACCCTCTGGAAGCCAAAGTCTCCAAGGGTGATTTCAGGGACAGATTGGGAAATGTCCCATTCCATCTTCCGAGGGATGGACATGTGTTGGAAGTAGAACAACGGGAACATCCTCTCCATATCCGGAAGAAACAATCGTCCATCCCCTATCTGACGGAGCCATTTGTAAGTTCCTTCAGACACACGACGGCCGTCATCATGAATGCGATCTCCGAAGAAGAAGGCAGGCTTCTCCAGCGGAACGCGAGCATCCGTTGTGAATGCTGCATCGGTCATAAGCGCCCGAAAGGTTCTCCTGTCAACATTAGAGAGCCTCTCCCTGCGATCCGGCGACTGGTCAGCAGTCAATGGGACACTCATTCTTTGCACGAAAGTCAAGCTCTGGTCAGCACCACCTACATGTCCAAAATGGCGCGTCTTGACGAGTGGGCCAGAAACATGTCGCACTGCGAAAGAAAAGGACACAATCAGATACTTCATTAAAAGCTGCTAAGTGTTCATGACCCAAATGCAGAAGAGATACTGGACGCAGGAGTTATCAAACCCGCGTCCAGACCTGCGAATCTGCGCCCAAACGCAGAAGAGATACTGGACGCAGAAGTTATCAAACCCGCGTCCAGACCTGCGAATCTGCGTCCAAACGCAGAAGAGATATGGGACGCAGAAGTTATCAAACCCGCGTCCAGACCTGCAAATCCGCGTCAAGTGGCACAAAACGCAAGGATCGAGTCCGCGTTTTGCAAACCAAGACTTGCGAATTTCTCTAAGTACTTGGACTCAGACGCCAGATTCATCAAAATCGGCAGCTGATGGCGCAGAACGCAAGGATCAAGTCCGCGTCCTGCAAACCAAGACCGCGTTCGAATCCTTCACAACTAGAGATTTCCTAAGTGAAAGATCCGAAACGCAGAGTTTAACGACGCCAGGTCATCAAACCTGCGCCCCGGTTATCATCTCAAGGACTGCGTCCGAGAATCAAACACGATTCTGTGTTAAGGGTTCTTAGGGTTCTATGAACTTGTTTTAATGGCGAAACCCACGCCGAAGAGGCATTTTACCTCAGAAAACAGCCTCCTGCGCAGAAGCGTCTCTCTCAGCCTCGGCGACGGTCGCCCTTGAGGACGATGCACTCGGTTTCATCTTGGGGGCCATTAAAGTGCAAAAATCCGAGCGAGTTCGAAGATGAACAGAGAAGGAGATTCTTTCTTTTTTCTCAGCAAGTACGTTCAGAGAAGAGGATGCATCTCTCCAACTGTTGCCTTTTATGGGCACAGGGATTCGCGAAGATACGCGGCGCGTGGCCCGGTAGACGCTGCAGCGAGTCACCGCTTGACGCGTGTAACCAAATCGTTTCTGAACGGAGAAGATCATGCGTCGCAACCCCGCCACGAGTCAGCAGTCGACACGTGGAGCAGTTCATTTAATGAACCAGGAAAACCGCGCGCCAAAAGGCGAAATTTCGCCGGTTCCCTAGGCCAGCTGGCGGCGTAATCATGACATGGCACAGAATTCGCGCCCAAAGAACGCACCTCCTCGATGGACATGCCACGTCAGCCTCTCCATGAATGCATTTGGAAGGTCGCGTCTCTCTAAGAAATTCGCGTCCTTTCAGTCTGGCCAAATATCGCGTCTACCTTCTGAAAATCAGTCGCGTCTCCAGTGCCAAAGGACGCACGATTACAGAAATCGCGCCTTTACAGCAGTACCATCTCTGCTTTTTGAAAAAGAACCTGCGTTTGGCCTCCTGCTTCTGCAAAATCAGTTCAACAGTACACTGACGCAAGCAGACGACCAACCACTCCTGGCTTAAAGCGCGCCAATGACAGACTAAAAGCAATCGGAGAGGTTTAGACTGTGCATCTAAACACTCAACATGATCGACTCTGGGAGCTTCAAAGAGTTCAACAGTACACTCACAAAGGCCAACTCCAGATAAGATCAAACCCGGAGCATTAATAGTCCAATCATAAAGGCGAACGCGGCTAAAATCCAAAGTATTCCGAAATCCGTCCCATTTAACTGCGGAATGTCGAAAACTTTGGAGGGGGTTCTGTAGGCTGTCTAAAAATATCCAACAGACAAGCTACTAAGAAAGCAGAGTTCCAGCATCAAGGCGCGTCGGCCCGAAGCCCGCGTCTCAGCAACAAGGCGCGTCGGCCCGAAGCCGCGTCTCAGCAACAAGGCGCGTCGGCCCGAAGCCCGCGTCTCAGCAACAAGGCGCGTCGGCCCGAAGCCCGCGTCTCAGCAACAAGGCGCGTCGGCCCGAAGCCCCGCGTCTCAGCAACAAGGCGCGTCGGCCCGAAGCCCCGCGTCTCAGCAACAAGGCGCGTCGGCCGAAGCCCCGCGTCTCAGCAACGAGGCGCGTCGGCCCGAAGCCCGCGTCTCAGCAACAAGGCGCGTCGGCCGAAGCCCCGCGTCTCAGCAACAAGGCGCGTCGGCCCGAAGCCCGCGTCTCAGTTGCAACTACCCGAAATAAGGGGCCAGTCACCGCACATGTAGCAGGAAGTGGCCCCTCATTGTGGAGCGTTTTCAGGGGGCACGATCACCCCCTAAAAACCCTATAAATAGTCCCGTCACTATTGAAGAAAGAGACGACTGACGACGAGAAGGAAAAGGGACGACAATCAAAGGAGAGATCAACGACAGAGAAAAAAAAAAAACCCTTCAGCGAGCTTACTGAGTACTAGCCGCTCTTCGCCTACCTCCTCTTTGAGAGTTTTGATAGACTGAGCTGAGTTACTCTTTCTACCGACCGAAGAGAAGACCCCCGACGGTCCAGGACGGTCATCTGGTCAACGGAGAACAAGATTCACTCTCCATCGCCACACGAAGAACCCAGCCTTAAACAAAGGGAAGATTCAGACATCCTCCCTCCCTTGTAACTGGAAAAGAGGGAAGAGTAGTTCTTTTGGTTGTAATCGTTTCGCTTGAATCAAGGAAATCTTTTACAGCTAAAACCACTTTCTCCGACCACCAGATTTTCCGGCGCGTACAGTAGGCCTCGACTCGACACCCGCGTCTCAGCATCAAGGCGCGTAGGCTCGACACCCGCGTCTCAGTATCAAGACGCGAGGGTCCGCACCCACGCCTCGGTTATAACCGCCCTGGTTATGGGGCCAGTCGCCGCCCATGTAGCGGGGAAGTTACCCCCTCATCGTGGAGCATTTTTAGGGGCACGTTCACCCCTAGGACCTCTATAAATAGCCTCGTTTGCTATGAGGTCAAAGGGATCGGCAATCAGAGGACAGAGGGGATAAACACAAGGGCGATCAGAAAGGCAATCGGCAATCAGGAGATAGACCGAGACAGGAGAGAGCTCAACTCTTCGTCAAGCTTGCTGCGTACAAGCTGCTCTTCGCCTACCTTCTCTTTGAGAGTTTTGGAAGACAGAGCTGTGCTACTCCCTCTACCAGCCAAAGAGAAGATTCCCTGACGATCCCGACGGTCATCCGGTCAACGGAGAACAAGATTCACTCTCCACCGCCACACGAAGAACCCAGCCTTAAACAAAGGGAGGATTTAAGACTCAACATCCTCCCTCCCTTGTAACTGGAAGGAAAAAGTAGTTTTGTTATAATTTTTTCATCTGATTCAAGGAAAATTTTACAGTAAAGACCTCTTTCTCTTTTTTCCGGCGCGTACAAACATGTTTAAAAACAGATTTAAAAGAACTTGCCATTACTGCTAATCTGGTAGTCTGACAGTCGACCGACCATTCAAAAAAAATTTGACGTTGGCTCTCGGTCGACCGATCGGTCGACCGTTTTTAACCGATACCAAACTAGTTACAGTCGGTCGACCGCCCGGTCGACCGCAATACGGGACCGGCTGACTAGGAATATGCATAACATGCCCAACCCAATTGCCAGAGGTTCGTTTGACCGTGCGGTCGACCGTTCTGGCCTGTAATAGGCACGATCGACTGCCCGGTCGACCAACCTAGGCCAAAAACTGGGTCAAGGTATTTTTTCCGAAGATAAAAAAAATTTCAAATAATTTTTATTTGAATTTTGAAAAGAGAAGACATGTATAGCCATGAGATACAAGTTCTAAACCAAACATGTCAAAATCATACTTTTGAAAACGTGCACTTTTGTGTGTGTATATCTTTGAGTCTCAAATCTATATTCTACTCTTTAACAAGTTAGTTTCTTACAAGATTCTAATCGACTACAAGAATCTTCAAGCGGGCTTCTCTGATAGTGACGTTTGAGCGACGCTGAGCGCTTGAGTTATGATCCCATTCTTGAGTACCCTTGAGCCATCAACACCTTCCTTTAGAGGAAGAAACCTGTTAGATCTTTTTGAACCCTGTTAGATCTTTTTGAACCCTAAAATACACTCTTGAACTTGACTAGTACTTCATATGCTTTATTATCATCAAAACACAAAACCGGAGATTGTAACCTTTGGGCCAACATAAACATTGTTCATTGATACCCCCGTTAGTTTCCAATAACAGCCTCGCTTTACTCAAATGTGGATGTATGTGTGCTGGGATGCTATAACACATACCTAGACATGTGGGTAGGATGAGTAATAAGTGTAAATATTAATAACAATAATAATTGATTTTTCATGCTTAATCGCCTTCATCAGTTTTATGCCTTTGTCGCATGCTTATAATTTCTATACTCACGACATAGCTTTTTGATGCATGCTTTCTGACTCAGATTTATCTATACACATGTTCTTACCCTTGTACGCCACTTGGCATTCACCTGGCCACTCGTTGGGGGTTTCTGACTCTCCTAGACTTGCATGTTCAGATTCTGAAGCTTAGATTGAAGTGGAGCCCTCCGGTGAAGATCAAACTTACCTCTCGGAGCATACTGACTAGTTCTAGCTCCTTCTATTCCTGACTCTCTGACTAGCTCGCAGGATTCTCTTTCAACTCGTGAGCACCTTTTGCATTGTACATATTGCAAATCTTACTTTTGTACCTAGTAGTGATGTATGTACTTGTAATATTATAAAACGCTCTGTGATAACTTTATAAGTTATACTCCTTATGTTTGAATGTATATACACTACGTACTTCGGTACTCTGATTCTTGTTGTACTAATGCTTAACTTATATACGTGAGAGTATTCCCGCCCTGTGTATATGTTACAGTTGCGTCTCTATATCCGTCAGGACAGGGCATTACATAGCTTGTTAGAGAGTTAGATGTTAGAGTATTATAACCATCTTCATGACCATCAATGGCTCTTGCAAGAGCAAGGGCAAGTAGAGGCTAATAGATTCATGTAGATTATCAAGTAAGGAGTTAGCAAGTTAGTCGTTAGTAGTTAGATACCATGAGAAAAAAAATTAGCTAAGCATGTAAAAAGTTGGAGAGAAGAAAACAAGTAGAGATAAAGTGAGAACCTTTCATAGAGTGTCACTCTCTATTACAAGAGCCCTAACTTTCATCCTAAGAATCACTCTTTTTACTTTTACAAGATCTAAAATAAAAGAAAATTACAAAAAAAAAGAAGAAGAAGAACTAATCTACACTAAAGAGAAGAACTACACTAAAAACCTTCCTCTCTCCCTGTTCTGTTCAACACAGGGGGTATTTATAGCATACAGGGCCTCTGGGGGTCAAGTCAGGGCCACGCGTCAAAACTCGACGCGTGGCTCCTCCATATGGCCGTGAAAACCTGGCCCAGGCCACGTTTTCGCGGTCTTACGAGCGCCGCGGGGGGTGCCGATGTCTACAGCCTTTAGCTACACACTAAACCCTATACGTGTTGTCGGTTCTTGGTTTTCTGAACCCAGATTTAGCTTCAAAAGTCTTGGGCTACTCCTAAGCTCTAAAAATTCCCAATTAAATGAGACTTTAGAGCTTCTTCTCCACTTCATGCCATAGATCTAGAAACACACAAGAAAGCCATTGTTAACAAAATTTTATTCAGAATAATTGTGAAGATGTGGTATAAAATGTGCATATTTAGAGACTAATCACTCTTCAAAAATCCCTCTTGGACTTGAATTTCTTCAAGACCATGAGCCTTGCCTAATAGTGGGCTATTTATAGGCTGATCCACTTGATTTTCTCCTCTTAATGAGAGATCATGGGTGTAACTACCCATTAATCTCCCCCACTAACTTAGTGGGGCGGTTACCTTAAATTCAATGGAAAGGAGGTAAGCCTGTTCAGGTGAGGCTACCCAGTTGAGGCGAGGCTAGCCTATTCAGGCGAGTGAGGCGAGGTTGGCCAGTGGAGGGCGAAGCTATCCTGTTGAGGCAAGGCTAGCCAATTGAGGCGAAAGTAGTCAGTGGAGGCGAGGCTAGATAAAGCTTCAGGCAAAGCTTAGATAAAGCTTCAGGTGAAGCTATAAGTTAGCCTTCAGCGGAGCTAAGCCAAGTACGATGCTATCATAACGTTTCAGGTGAAGCTATCATAGAACTTCAGGCGAAGCTATCAGTTAGCTCCTTAAATAAAGTTATGCTATGCTTCAAGGCAAAGCTAGCAAGATTAGCTTCAGGCAAAGTTAGGAGTCAGCTCACTGCGGAGCTGTGTAAAGCTTCATGCGAAGCTAGAAACTTAGCGTTTTAGCAAGGCTATAAAACTTCGAGAGAAGCTAGCCCCTTTGGGCTCATGCAAGGCCAAGTGTTGAGCTAACTTAGCCTTATAGGCCTACTTAGGCCCCTTCAAAGACAATACTTGTGCTACTATCTGCTTCACTAGATCGGTAGGGTCCAAGTCGCTGCTTTGTCCCTCGGGAATGGGCAAAAACTGGTCATCAGCTTGTCTGCGACTCATCTTTTGTAAATGTTGACATTAGACATTATTCAGACCGGTTGAAGTGTTGTCTGGGAGTTTTGTCTTTTCGGAGTGTCAACAAAACCCCCTTCAAAGTTTTTGCAAATCCGTGATGGATTGGTACGAATTTTGAAACACTTTAGACTTGCGATTGAAATTATTCAGAGGTTAGGAACATGATAAAATCAGTCTAATGTAAAAGAACCCACTGGGGATAAAAGAGGGTAGATCTAGGAATCTGTCTGTTCATAGGTAATGTTGACATAACAGGTATGGGATCACTAGAAAGAGGGTTCACTGTTCAGATGTGATAAACTGGATATAACAGAGAGAAGAGTCCTTACTAGACTAGAAAGTTAGATCTGGGTATCCGTCAGTTCAGAGGTGACGAACTGAACATAAAGATTAAGAATCATCAGACTGAAACCTAATCGTTCAGAAGTGACAAATTGAACATAACGATAAAGAAGGGTGAGATTGGATATTCATTGGTTCAGAGGTGAATGGACATAACTGATTAGAAATTACCAAATTCAAAGTGTTTATTGTTCAGAAATGATGACTGAACATAACAGTAAAAAAAGGCGAACCTGATTTTAGGGATCCGTCTATTCAGAGGTGATGAACTGGATATGATAGATTAAGACACACTAAACTCTGAATCCGCTGCTAAATTTGAATCTTGACGTCCCTAAAATAAGATACCAAACTTGTTAAAAAATAAATACACCATTCCCTCCCCGACAACGGCGCCAAAATTTTGATTGTAAAATCAAAGAGATAAGAATTACCGTGTAGCTTTGGGCAAATGGGTCGTGTCCACGAGGAGGAATATGCTAGAAGCTTTTCGGTGTTTTGTTAAGTGACAAAGAATGAAGTTGGTGTCTTTCTTTTAAGTTGAAAACGAGAATGGAAAGAAGGAAAATGATTAAAAGAAAAATTGCAAATTTGGAGAAGTCTTTGAAAAAGGTGATTAAAAAACTTTAAAAAGTGATTTGTTATTTTTAATATAAGAAGAAGATCTGGGCTCACTAATCTTCTACTCAACTACTTACTTTTCTCAAGAACATTTTGGTGCATCACTTTTATCATAAGTAAAAAAACCTTAGTTTCTTTTAATGTTCAAGTAAAACAAATAAGATGATTTTAGATTAAATCTTAAGGTCTTTCTTAACACAACATTAAAAATAGAATGTTAAACCATCAAGCGCGAAGAAGCAAGTATGAAATAAAAACGATTTGAAAATATTTATGCTTTGAAAGTCCAAGTTTAAAAGAAGAGCATCCTCATAAGCTTTCAAGAATAAAATTTAACTTTAGGCATTATTATGATTCAAGAGAATGCTTTCATAAAAATCCATCAAGAGAGAAGAGGTAGAAGAGCTTAATTAGTGAGCCCAGAAAATGATTTAGCTACTCATAATGAAAGAAAAACAAATAAGAAAATGAAAAATAAACATAGACATACCGAATTGAGTCGAGTTGAACAAGCAACTTGAATCTCCTTTGATTGTCACTTCAAGGATGAATTACACACTCAGTTTCACTCCTCTCTCTTTGCTGGTCTAAACTGAAAAAATAAAGAGGAGATACAACTTCTCTGAACTATCTAACAATACTCCTAAAACCCTAAAGAATAAATAAGAATTCTAATCCTAGTCTTCGCTTCCTTCTTCTCTGTCAAAACTGGTATTTATAAGGAAAACCAGACGGTAGAGGGCGTAGGAAGATTGAGGGAGCAAATGCTCTCCCAACAACCTTAACAAGGCCACGGAAACGCAGCCAGGGCCGCATTTCTACGGCCCTGGTGTGGCCAGGTGGCCACACCCAAATGGGAGAGGTTCCGGTTTGGTGATTCTCCCATATCTTCTGCTGGTTTTCTCGTTTCAACTCCTGGGTTTGTCAAAACGGCCTTTGATTGTTGGCTTTAACTAATTGTTTGTAAAGATCCATTTTAACCGATGTTCAACCAGTTTTATCCTCTCTGATCTACCTTGATCTGCCCTGATCTTCTAATTTTGAATTAATTCTGAATTAAATCAAATTTTGATGGGCTTTTGGGCTCGTTTCTCTTCCCTTTCTTTTAGTAATGGGCCTATATTTAACAAAGAGGAATAAGACTTATTAATAGGATTTATTAGATAAAAAACATGATAATGTGACAATATATATGCAATATATGTGACTATCAGTGAGCATGAAATTAAGAAGACATTGCAAGTTAGCAAGTTAGTGGGTTAGATGTTAGAAATGTTAGAATGTTTGAATCCATCATCATGAGTCATCAATGGCTCTTGCAAGAGCAAGGCCTTGTAGAGGGTATTAGATTCATTTGAATTATCAACTAAGTGGTTAGATGATTAGTAGTTAGTAGTTAGATTGTCATGAGAAGAAAAATTAGCTAAGCATCATGTAGAAGATGGAAAAGATTACAATAGAGAAGAAAGGAGACATCTTTACATAGTTTGTCAACATCTATTACATCAATCTCTCTCTTTCTCTCTCTCTAAATCTCTCAGCCCTAATACATGATCTAAAAATGAAATAAAAATACAAAAAAAAAAGAAAAGAAAAGAAGAATACCTACACTAAAAGAGAGAAAAGCAAGCCTATTTCTCAATCTGCTTCGTTTTGGATCTTTGTAGGACCTTTTATAGGAGAAAGGAGCTTCCAAGACGAGACGAGGCCACGTGTCAAAAATTGACGCGTAGCTCGCCAACATTGCCGTGGAAACGCAGCAAATGTCGCATTTCTGAGGCAAAAACCAGGGACTTAGGATTTTGGAAGTGAGTTCGCCTCGCTTCGAGGACTTTCCAGATATGCTCAGATTTGGTTATTTGGGTTCAGATTTTCATTAGACACCCGCCAACGTCTAGATTCAATGTATCTTCTAGAAACTCTCTAACTTGGCCTCCAAGAAATCCAGATTTAATTAAACTCTTATTACTCCTTTGCCTTTAGACTCTTGATTATCTGCAAAAGAGATCAAAATACAGTTAGAAATGATATTTTATTCATAAATCGGTAGGAAAATGTGATGTAATAATGCAGAATTGTAGACTAATCACAGCCCTACATTTATCTTTTTGCTCGTCCCGAGCAAAACACGAAAATGAAAAACTATACTACAAATGTTATTACACCACTTTCACAGGTGACGCGATTGCACTGAGCGCGTGCAACAAACCGTTAAATCTCTAGGTTACCCATAGAGGAGGCGGTTTGTCTCCTGTGGGTTTTCAGTGGATTGCACCCACAAAATTCATAAAGAAAGAAAATAAATATTAGTGTTTTGAAAACACATTTTGAAAGAGAGACAAGTTTTCGACATATTTTTTTGCAAAAATATAAGCGATCTAAGATCATAAGTCCACTAAAAATTATTCTTCCTTAAACTTAGTCTACATGCAAGATCTTGTCATCAATTAAGGTAAGAATTCAAAACTAGATTGAATATTTTGTCTTTCATAAAACCTATATAATATGCACTTTGTGACAGTGAAGATTTCTGAGATTTTAACTCTATCCATCAAGCCATTTATATATATATATATATATATATATATATATATATATATATATATATATATATATATATATATATATATATATCTTTTTTCTTCCCTTAGTTTTCTTAGGCTTTCTAATTTACCCGGGTAGTGAGCCTTTAACCGATGACTCCCAGACTAGACGGCCTTAGGGCACCAGATGAGAAAATATCTCTCGGGTTTA
This sequence comes from Agave tequilana, assembly GCA_038442645.1. Lineage (NCBI taxonomy): Eukaryota > Viridiplantae > Streptophyta > Magnoliopsida > Asparagales > Asparagaceae > Agave > Agave tequilana. The sequence goes on from JAVJIF010006765.1 coordinate 48,023, forward strand.
AGGACTCAAGTAAACAAGGCCACAAAACTAAGGGAGATTATTTGTTTCTTTTGACCACCGTTATACATGAATAATTATGCTTCTTGAGGTATAGTTATCCAGCTTAATAAGTGATTTTTTTCTTCATATATACCATATTTTTTTCTTTTTATTTACTTTATGACATTTTAGGTCTTTGTTTCTATCTCAAATATGTGTAAGTGAGAAGTGCATACTATCTAAGGCAAAAAATTTAAGATAAAATTATCTCTCCAATTTATCATACTTAGCCTATAATCTTAAACAAGATCCATTATTTCAACTAAGTTTAAGACATCATAATTAAGGCTTTCTTAATTTTTAAGATCATCTTAGTTTTCTTAAAAATAGATCAAAACTTTGTCTCTTATTTCAAAAAGTTTTAAAGAAAGAGAAAATTCAAAGTTTTTAAAGAAAGGAAAATTCCTCTACAAAAGGGAAAATTCTAGAATATCCTAAAAGAAGTAAAAAAGAAAGAAAATCTAAAAACTCTATGTTAGTAAACCCTCTCCCACACTTATCTCATGCATTGTCCTCAATGCATCGTGAATGTATGTATGCATGAAATAAATAGAGAGGGAAGGAAAAAATCACCTCAAGGTTGTGGTTCCGGTGGTGGTCTGATTGGTTCACGAAATGCGGCCCAATACAATTTGTATAGAGTTCGGAGGAACCTGCCAGAGACCTCTATAATACAACCCATTATTATGATGTAAACATTTATGATTTTTATTATAAATTTTACCCCATCTAATTTTTAAATTTTCAAAATAATTTCGGAGTCATTTTTATCAACACCCTTGTCCCAAAATGGAGTGTAAAAGGATAGAATGATTGATTTGGACTCAGAAAGTACAGGAACTACTACTGACTCAGGAATTTGAGTTAAGTCAAGTAAAGGTTCAGGAGTCAAAATTGGTTCAGGAATCGGGTCCAAATCAAGAAGTTGAAGTTCAAGTTCATATTCATTTTTTCACAACGAAATGTGACTTTTTGGTGATTCAAGTTCAAGAATGACAGGTATGGAAATCAAAACTGACTCTAAAATATTGGTTAAATTAGATAGCAAAACAGGAGTCAATATTGATTCAGAAATTTGAACTGAATCACAATTTGAGAATCTAGGTCACTTTCCTTATTGAGTTCAATTTCATAAAAATGAGAACTTGCCAATTTGTCAATGAGACTTTTAAAAGTATGAAATCGGTCAAGTTCAATATGATGATCATAAAAGATTGTGATTCAATTTCATTAGGAACATGCACAGGATCTAATGTTGACTCGAAAAAAGGATTAAAATCAGGTAAAGATATCGGAGTCATTATTGAATTAGGAAAGTAGAATTGAATTACCAAGTTGAGGATCAAGATCATATTCATGCTCAAGTTCAATTTCAGGAAAAGGATAACTTGCCAAAATATCAACATGGTTCTCAAACTTTTGATATTGGTCAAATTCAAATGGGTGTGCTGAAATTGAATCTTGGTTTTCAAAAAAACTTGAGTCCTGAGTCAAATCAATAGAGTTAGAGATATCTGAATTGGTCAAAGGTTGATAAGATAGAGTTTTCTCATTCCTATAAATGCTAACCAATCGACTCAATTGTGTTTCCAACCTATTGATAGACTGGGCAGAAGATTTTTAAAATTTATTGCGGACTCCTGTAAGATTTCTATACTCTTTTCTAGATATGTTGTTTCTTCAAGTAGATGTTCTAGAAAAGGAGTGTAGAGATCTTTTTTTTGAAAAATTTGTGAAGAGTGTGAGTCCAACATGTTTTGAGATTGACGCTCAGACTCACGCAAGCATTCCATACTCATTTGCAGGACAGATTATTGTTCATTTTGAATAGGTGGAAATGAGTATGAATCTTGAAAATATTGTGAAATGGGAAGTTGAACTTCTTTTGTTTGGACTCAAGCATGGCTTGTACAGCTTCTATACTTTTTTCTAACTCAGATTTTTCTTCAGTTGGTGGTTCTAGAAAAGAGTAAAAAAATTGAAATCGAAAATGAATATTGTGAAAATTATGAAAATTGTGGACAAGGTGGTTGAAAATTTGACTCGGGGGAGGTGAATCCCTATTGACTCTGTGAAGAGTTAAAATTATTTTAAAAATTATAATCATAAGATTGGGAGTATAGGTTGTATTGATTCGGATAAGTCCAACCCGATGTATTTAGTTAGTTCATATTGTAAAAAATCGGGTTGGAATTATCTGAATCAAATGGGATCGGTGTGAAATATAAATTCATATTAGGATTGAAAGAATTGTTGTTATTGTTGAATTCCATTTCACAAACAATCATAAATAAAAAAGAAAAAGTAAACAATAAACAAAAAGAAATAAAAAATCAAAACCAAGCCAATACTAAGGTTGACCTGACCTAGACGACTCCTAATTGGTTGATTACCCAGGGGAGGTTGTTGTATGAATTCGACCACAAGCTAATCAGCTAGGTAGGAGCAAAATACGGTAGGAGGTATTCATACATAAGCAACGGGGCTTAATTACGCTAAACCACGGTATCTTCGAGGCGTAACCTCTTAATCCCCAACCTTAGACACTAATTTCACAAGAGTAAGATTCAAAATAAGTTCCACCCTCGGTCAATCTCTTAATGAGTCCGAGATGTCCCTAGGGGCCAACATCTATCAATTTTTATTACGGCATGGGTTGTGTGAGTGGGGAGGTGTTTTTGGTCTAAGGGTGATGAAATTCCCACCTAATCTTGTTGCGTTTTGTCATTTATTTCAATTCGTGCAAGTGTGCAATATAAACAAGAATAACACAAAAAGCGAGTAAATCACCCACGTGTTTGTGCTATGCTAGATGCAATGCCATATGTACACCTCAGTTCAGATCACAATAACAGAACAAAATATAGTATGTTGGAATTAAATTGACATATGCCTAAATGCAAATGTCTAAACCATTTTAAAAGCGTCCAATTACCGTATTTTAGTTCTTTAATTTATTACAGTGTGTAGGCAATCAAACCAGAAAATTAGTAGCAGAATATATCAATATATGCAACTTGCAAGAACCCTGCAGAAGATGAAATCCAAATGCCACACAAATGCCGCGTTTTCGCGGCTTTTTTTGGGTTTTCATGGCACAATGATGGAAGCAGGGTCCCTGCTTTCTAGAGCAGGGAAATGCAAGCAAAAAAAAGAGTTCTGCAATGTTCAGATTCTACAAAAATCAACCTGCACACCAAAACAGAAAAGAAAATGTCAACAAAAATGTGAGTTTAACCATTCCCATCTCAGGTAACGGTGCCAAAAATTTGATTAGGTAAAAACCAGCGCTTTAAAATGTGTGTATTATGAAATCAATGAATTATGTGTGTGCTAATGTTTCCTCGATACTTTCGTTATAGCATTGGCTTAACGGGTCGAATCCACAGGGATGGGAGGCGATGGAAGCATTAACAGTTTATGTTCACATCGATTGTTAACAAGTTCTTCTTTGTTTAAAGAATTAGAAAAAGAAAAAGAAAAGAAATTTAGAAGTGATAGATGAAGAAGGTGACGAAACGGCGATGTGAAAATAAAAGAGAGAAATGGTTTTGAAAACAAAAAGAAGATGAAATAAAGATGATCTAAAAAGTTGGTGAAAACAAAAAAAATGATAAAAGGGTTTGAATTTGATTTTTAAAATAAGATAAAAGAAAACTCATGGCTACTAACTATTAATTGCTCCATTAACCATGCTAACCTCTTAATGATAGTTGCCTTACATGGATTCTTGGTCATCACTAGTCCTTGACTTCAAGAGACGATACAAAGCATGGCACATAAAATTATTTTTCTACATTCAAACAACACATCCATACCACACGACGAGTTGCAAGTTACTATTAAATCATCAAAACTGGTTAGAGGTGAGCATGAAATAAAGAAGAGATTACAAGTTAGCAAGTTACTTGGTTAGATGTTAGAATGTTAGAATGTTAGAATCCATCATCATGAGTCATCAATGACTCTTGCAAGAGCAAGGCCTTGTAGAGGCTATTAGATTCATGTGAATTATCAAGTAAGTGGTTAGATGGTTAGTGGTTAGATTGCCACGAGAAGAAAAATTAACCAAGCATCATGTAAATGATGGAGAAGATTACAATAGAGAAGAAAGGAGACACCTTTACATAGATTGTCACCATCTATTACATCAATCTCTCTCTGAATCTCTCAGCGCTAATATTGATCTAAAAATGAAATGAAAATATAAAAGAAAATAAAAGAAGAACACCTACACTAAAAGAGAGAAAACCTAGCCTATTTCTCAATCTGCTTGCGTTTCGGGTCCCTGCAGGGGTATTTATAGGTAAAAGGAACTTCTAGAAGATGAGATGCTGTGAAAACGGGGTAATTGCCGCGTTTCGGCATGGCAAGAAGTTTTCCCTCACTTCGAAGACCTTCCAGATATACTCAGATTCGATTATTTTGGTCCAGATTTTCATTAGACAGCCGCCAACGTCTAAATTCAATGTATCTTTTAGAAACTCTCTAGCTTGGCCTCCAAGAAATCCGAATTTAATTATCCAAAAATGGGTTTAATTAAGCTCTTATTACTCCTTTACCCCTAGACTCTGGATTATCAACAAAATAGACCAAAACACAGTTAGAAATGATATTTTATTCATAAATCGGTAGTAAAATGTGATGTAATAATGCAGAATTGTACACTAATCAGAATTCCCTGGCAACGGCGCCAAAAGTTTGATCGGGGCGGAACCAAGCACTTGAAAATATGTATTTTATGAAATCAGTATAATTATGTATGTGTGCTAATGTTCCCTCAATACTTCCATTATAGCATTGGCTCAAAAGGTCGAATCCATAGGGACGAGAGACGATAGAATCATTAACAGTTTATGTTCACATTGGTTGTTAACCAGTTCTTCTTTGTTAAAGAATGAGGAAAAAAATAAAATCCAGAGGTGATAGAGGAGAAGGTGATGAAATTAGCGAAGTGAAAATAAAAGAGAAGTAGTTTTGAAAACAAAAAGAAGATGAAACCAAGATGAACTAAGAAGTTGGTAAAAACAATGATAAAAATGATAAAGGAGTTTTAAATTGATTTTCAAAATAAGATAAAAGAAAACTGTGGCTACTAACTACTAATTGCTCCAATAACCATGCTAACCTCTTAGTGATAATTGCTTGACATGGATTCTTGGCTATCACTAGTCCTTGACTTCAAGAGACGATACAAAGCATAGCACATAAGACTGTTTTTCTACATTCAAACAACACATCAATACCATACAACAAGTTCCAAGCTAATATTAAATCATCAAAAACGGTTAGAGGTGAGCATGAAATAAAGAAACATTGCAAGTTAGTGGGTTAGATGCTAGAAATGTTAGAATGTTAGAATCTATCATCATGAGCCATCAATGCCTCTTGCAAGAGCAAGGCCTTGTAGAGGCTATTAGATTCATGTGGATGATCAAGTAAGTGATTAGATAGTTAGTGGTTAGTAGTTAGATTGTCATGAGAAGAAAAATTAGCTAAGCATCATGTAGAAGATGGAAAAGATTACAATAAAGAATAAAGGAGACATCTTTACATAGATTATATCCATCTATTACATCAATCTCTTTCTTTCTCTCTCTGAATCTCTCAGCCCTAATATATAATCTAAAAATGAAATAAAAATACAAAAGAAAAGAAAAGAAGAACACCTACACTGAAAGAGAGAAAAGCTAGCATATTTCTCAATCTGCTTGCGTTTCGGGTCTCTGCAGGGCCTTTTAAAAGCGAAAGGAGCTTCTAAAAGACGAGATGATGCCATGCATCAAAAATTAACGCGTGGCTCGCCAATATTGCCGCGAAAACACGGTAAAACCAGGGACTTAGGTCCCTGGTTTTGGTGAGTGATTTCGCCTTGCTTCGAGGACCTTCCAGATATGCTCAGATTCGATTATTTAGGTCCAGATTTTCGTTAGACACCCACCAGCGTCTTGATTCAATGTATTTTCTAGAAACTCTCTAACTTGGCCTCTAAGAAATCCAGAGTTAATTAAGCTTTTATTACTCTTTGCCCTTAGACTCTTGATTATCTGTAAAAGAGACCAAAACATTATTAGAAATGACATTTTATTCATAAATTGTTAGGGAAATGTGATGTAATAATGCAAAATTGTAGACTAATTAGTTGGTTGGATGACCAGGCCTTGTGTGCTTTATTGAATATCCTTTTAAACATGTGCATGAAAGGATGGACGTTATGAGTTATACATGATCTTCATGTTATTTCATATTTTTGTATACTCATATTAGTTTTTCTTATATATATATACTTCAAATTTCAATTGGTATTTCCATTTCCATACATATATATAATTTTGATTATACTTGCTTTACAATGTCCATACATGTTTTAAAGTACAAACTATTTTATGCTAATCTTGATTTAATTCTTTATGTCCATTGGTATTTCTACAAGCTTATGCACGTGTTTTGTTGTTATTTCAAAAAAAGGGAAAAGTTTTTTTAACTTAAAATGATTTTATGTTGATAAGATATAATTATGTTTATCTACAAATAATATCAACATTTATTTTGTCAACTACAATTTAATTTTAATTAGTATCAAATTTATTTTGTTGACTACAAGTAATTTCAAATTTTGTTTTAAAGTAGTATCCAAAAAAAATTTCAAAATTTGTTTGATATATCTTTCCTATATCAAGGGGACCTTAACATCTCCTCCATATATAAATTCATGTTGAGTGTATTTTACATATTAAGGAGTTTGACTTCTCTTCTTTATATGATACACGTATATAGGGGGAGCTTAACATCTCCATCTATACATTGTATATTATACTTATATGGGTTAGGTCTAGTCATCTCTTCCCCATGTAATGCATGTATGCAGGGGGAGTTCCTAACACTCTCTCCTCTTCATGAATTCATATTGCATATACCTTTATCTTATTTATTTATCTTCACCCCTTTGTTGATGAGTTAACAAAAAGGGGGAGAAGAATTTAGAGAGTTTACATATGCATATTTATTATTATTATTTACGCATATATATTTTTTGTTTAAGATTTTGTTTGTGAGCTTTTATTGAATATCTATATGTTTATGCTATGCATGAGTTAAGAGAGAGCTTCTATGAGCTTATCTCTAATTCATGCATATATAACTCCATAAGTTTTGTCATCATCAAAAAGGGAGAGATTGTTGGCCCAAAGGCCCATCACTCTAGTTATGATGATGATTAACTCATGTAGTTATAATACTAATGATCTTGTGCTCATTAAGTTTCAGATATTTGATCAAGTCTTAGTCGGTATTTAGCTTTAACAAAAGATTCGAAGTCAAGTTTTGAATCTAGCACGTGTAGATTCAAGAGCTCGCGCTTCAAGATCGCATCAAATACTCAAAGGGGAGTCTAGCTTATGGATCAAGTTTTGGACCAAGTCAAGATGGAGAAGAAGATTTTCAAGAAAAGATTTTCAAGACCTGTGTCATGTTTGTAAGTTTTCAGATTTTTGTTTTGGTTAAAATATAAAGGATAAATTAGCTATGGATTGCTCAAGTTCATACACACACACACAAAACATTTCATGTTATATAGTTTTAGTTTTTAGAAAATATAGTTTTGATTTTTTGATTTCAAAGAATGCATCTTTGGTTTCATGAATAGATTTCATCAGAACAAGTTTACATGATTTATATGTGTATTGGATTTCATCCATACACATTGTTGCTTCATATTGTTTAAGAAACTTATTTTGATGTTTCTAATTCATGGTTTTAAGTTTTATTAAAGTCAAAACTTATTTTGAGATTATTGTCAAAAACAAGTATATTTCATCTTCTTTGTATATTAGATCATATCCATACACACTATACTTCAAATGTGTTTAAAAATCTTATTTTTGTATTTATGCAAGTTTTGAAAATAGATTTTTCATTTTGAAATTGATTTTTGAAAATACAGTTTTCAGTTTAAGGCTAAACTTCTATATCGCAAAAGTAGTTCAAATTATTTGTAATATATGTTAATTTTTTATCACACATATCTGTACTTCAAAGTATTTCAATGAACCTACTTTTGTGGATTTATGGGATTTAAATAAAATTTTTATGGTTTTACAAGACGAAGTTTCAATACCTTAAAACCCTAATTTTGGGCTTCTAGCGGTCGACCGACGGTCGACCAAACCAGGGGTCGGTCGACCGAGCGGTCAACCGATGTGCACAAAATGTGCACAAGCCCTTGGTTTAAGGGTCGGTCGACTGGACTGTGGACCGATCCAGAAAGGCTGCTCTCTGGGTCCGGCCCCGGTCGACCGAGCGGTTGACCGACCAGAGAGACCGCTATCTGGTTTTGGTCACGGTCGACCGAGCAGTCGATCGATGGGCTTTGACTTGGGTGCGGTCAACCGGGCGATCAACCGGGCGGTCGACCGGGAACCCCAACGGTCTGAAATATGACCATTAGCCAGTCGACCAACAGGTCAATTTGGCCAGAAAATTGTGCCCAATGGCTAGTTTTCTGAACCCTATAAATTGGAGTTCTCTTGGCTAATTTTTCGCACGTTTTTAGAGAAGTTTTAGAGCCATTTTTTCTATCTCTCTTAAAGTTTTTCTTCCACATATTTTTGGGCTAAAACTTTCATATCAAAAGGAGAGTTTTTAAAGAGTATCTATCTTGAGTTTTCAAAAGAGATTTCTTGAGTTTTTCACGACAAATTTTATCTTGTTTTTCTCACACAAGCTTGAGCTTTTTATTGCTATATCCATCCTATAGGGATCCTTGTTGTGAGAAGTGTTTGTTGGTGATCAAAGTGAAGAGATCACCAAGTTTTCATTTTTGTATTTGTGGAGGTGAACTTATGGGTTCGTGTTGTAAAGAGTTCTTGAGGAAGCTCATTGTAGAGGTGCGGCCTCTGTAAGCTAGTGAGCTTACGTGTGTTATTCTTATGAGAACAAGTGAGAGACTTGCAGGTCCAAAAGTTCTTGATGGAGCTCGTTATAGGTATTGCGACACCGAGTGATCTTGTGGGATCAATTTGATAGAAATTCTTCTTAGTGTTGAAGGCGCAGACGTAGAGCAAGTGTGCTCGAACCTCGAAACAATTTTCTCGTGTTTGCAATTGCTAGTCTCTATCTCTCACTTGTGTTTATATATCTTGCATGCTTTTATTGTTCATCTCTATATGCTTGATATATCTTGTGCTAAATTGAATATATGCTTGGGATTGTTTGCTCATACTTGTATTCAACCAAGAGAGCCATAGTGGCACCTCAACTCTTAGTCTAGAGGAATCTTGAGGAGATAGTCCAAATCCCTTCATCAGGAATTCGGCTACACTCTTTAGTTATACTTGGTGTGTTAGCATAATTGTTTTAGTTTGCATAATTAATTTTAATTCCGCATTAGTTTTGCATTTGATTAGCTAGTCACCTATTTACCCCCCTCTAGGTGACCTACAATATGTATATTACCCAAGAGTAGTCACTCAAAATTTATAAAGCTCATAAATGCTCAAGAAAGTAAAGTCATGAGTAAACAACAAAAAAAATGAGTGCACAATAATCATGTGAATAACATATTCATGAAATAAATCAATAAGGCTCAAAAACAAAGCTCATATGAAAACCTTTTTTTAAATGATATATATCATATAATTATACAAGAATCATCAAAAGTAGGACATACAATGTACAATCAAAAAACAAATGAGTACATAATAGAAATAGAGCATGTATAGCATGTAACTAAAAAATTGTACATATATAATACAAGTTTTAATAAGATTTGCACATGAATATATGATATAAATATTTAAATCAATATATGCTTTAAGTAAAACATATAAAAACATAAATAAAAAAGATAGGCATGTAAATCTATTTAAAAATATGAATAAAGTTTTTAAAAAATACATGCATAACTAACAACTAATCAACTCAACATTAAGCACAAAAAATATATGATAGAGTTTAGGTTACTTACACTAGCATATAAGCATTAAAAGTATTTTAAAAGTGGAGGATTAAATGGCTACCAATACCGATGTAGCCAATCCATTCCTCCAAAACACGGTAGTCCTCTCACCTAAACTCCTTGATAGTGATGCATCCAAGATATATCCGTCAAGTTCCGATTGCATCTACTACCATGGCACCAATCATCTCACGTTTTATGAGAGCCTACACATATATCAAAAACAAGTGGTGAGGATTTTGGTACCTATATCTTTTTGGGTCCACGGGGGTTAGTAGCATTGAGAACCCAAAAATTTCTATTTGCAAAATTTAAAAATTTTAATCTATCAAAATAAAATCTTGTAAGATGGCCTTTGCGGTCATAATGTGTACATTTGTACACTCTAACATACATATGAGCGGTATGTGCATGAACATGGTGAGCATGTGTATGCTGTGGGGTATGTGCATGAATAAGTAAAATTTATTTCTTGCGAAGCATAGATTCCAATTTAAAATGATTTATAGCACATTGGCTCAAAGTGAAGCCCAAACAATTAATATTCTTCTTCAAAATACATATACCATTTTCAATTTTAGAAGAAGAATCATGAGCAACATGAGAAACAACATCCTTTTTCACTTTAGAAATCTTTTCTTTTTTCTTTCAAAACAATTTTATTTTTCAAAGTCTTATTTTTATTTAAAGTAATATCTTTTTCTTTAGAAATCAAATTAACTTGATTTTTCAAGGATTCATTTTCTTTTGAAACAATGTCAAGTTTATTTTAAAGAGAACCATTTTCTTTTAAAGCAAAATCATTTTCATTTTTCAATCTTTTGTTTTTCACTTTTAACAAATCATATTTATTGAGAAGCATCTTACAAAGAAATGCAAGATCATCATATGGCATATTATCATCTTCATCAAGCTCGGATTTGGAATTTACCTCAAGGGGATCATACCTTTGGGCCATATAGCACATGTTGAAAGTAGTACTTTCTTCATCCGAGTCACTCTCCTTATCATGTGACATTTGTTTACCAAGAGTGATGAAAGTGTTCCACACTACAAAAGCTGAATCAATGTTAGAAACTCTAGATAGATATTCATCATTTAGGTTGACTTTAATGTATGGATGGCTTTTGTATTAGCCTCAAGATGTTTGCCATTTAAAAAATATGAATTTTTAATTGTGACATGATAAACATGAATTCCTAGGGCTTTGAGATACATAGAAATCTTAACTTTCTAAATTTGGAAGTTAAGAATATCAGACATGGGAGGAGACATGAAATCCATGTGTGTGTATAAACAAGTATTGTGATTAACAAAAATGAGGATCTTTAACTCTAGGTTGTTAGACCCAAATCAAGAGAATCAAGCTCTGATAACACTTATAGGTCACCTAGAGGGGGGTGAATAGGTAACTTGCTAATCAAATGCCAAACAAATGCGGAATTAATACTAATTATGCAAACTAAAACTATTTTACTAACACACAAGGTATAACCTAAGAGTGAAGCCGAATTCCCGGTGAAGGGTTCTTGACTTTCTCCTCAAGGTTCCTCTATACTAAGAGTTGATGTGCCACTATAGCTCTCTTAGTTAAATATTAGAGTGAGCAAACAATCTCAAGCAAATATATCTATGAAGCACAAGGGAATATCAAGAATGTCATAAATATGAATAATAAGAGCATGCAAGATATAAAACACAAGTGAGTTGAGAGAGAGATGAGCAATAGCAAATACGGGAGAATTGTTTCGAGGTTTGAGCCACTTGCTCTATGTCTCCACCTTCACTATGAAGGATTTTCACTATAATCGACCCCAAAAGATTACTCGGTGTCGCAACACCTGCGATGAGCTCCCTCAAGAACTCTTGGACCCGCAAGTCTCTCACTTGTTTCCGCAAGAATAACACACGCGAACCCGCAAGCTCGCCAAGGCCGCAACCTCTATAACTTCTCCAAAATACAAATTTGAACACTTGGTGATCTCTTCGCTTTGATCACCAACAAACACTCTCACAATAAGGATCTAAGAGGATGAATATAGCAATGGATAGCACAAGCTTGTGTGAGAAAACAAGATAGATTTTGTGGTGAAAAACTCAAGAAAAGCTTTTGAAAACTCAAGAGAATTACTCTTGAAAACCTCTTGTTTAGATATGAAAATGAAGCTCTAAAACTTATAGAGAAACTCTATAAAAGAGCTCTTAAAAACACTTCTAACAATCTTACCCAAACCTAGCCAAAAGACCCCATTTATAGAGGTTGTCAAAAACTAGTCGTTAGGGGCCAGAATGACATGTCGGTCGACCAGCCAACGGTCATTTTTATGACCGTTTAGGTGCCGATCGACCGCCCAGTTGATCGCACCGAGGGCAAAGGCCTATCGGTCGACCGCTCGGTCGACCGGCCACTACCCGAGAGTGGGGTACTGCCAGACGGTCGACAGGCCACTACCGCATCCATGATATGCTCGATCGATCGGTCAACCGATCAAAGGGCAGTTCGGCCTGTGCATGTTCTATACACGTCGGTCGATCGCTCGGTCGACCAAGCCAGGATTCGATCAACCGGTCGGTCGACCGACAGCAGCCCAAACCTAAATCTTTAAGGGTTTAAAAACATAACTTTGAAAAACCCATAAAATTCTATTTAAATCTCATAAATTCTATAAAAATAAGTTCATGTAAATATTTTGAAGTACAAATATGTGTGATCAAAAGATTAACACATATTACAAACAATTTGAACTACTTTTGAGGCATAAAATTTAAAGTTTAAACCGAAAACCATACATTTCAAAAACCAACTTCAAAATGAAAAATGATTTTTTCGAAACTTGTTCAAATACTAAGATATTTAAATACATTCAAAGCATAATGTGTATGAAAATGATCCAATACACATAGTAGATGAAATATACTTATTTTTGACAATATGCTCTAAAATAAGTTTTGATAAATACAAAACTTGAAACTATGAAGTAGAATCATCAAAATAAGTTCTTAGACAATTTGAAACAATAATGTATATGGATGAAATTCAATACACATATAAATCATGTAAACTCGATTTGATGAAATCTATTCATGAAACATAAAGATTTATTCTTTGAAGCTCAAAATCAAAACCGAAACTAAAACTATTTCTTATGAAAATGGTATGTAAATTTTGTGTGTGTGTGAGCTTGAGCAATCCATAACTAATCTATCCTTTACATTTTATCCTAAAATAAAAATCTTAAACTTTCAATTAGGACTTAAGTCTTCTTGAAAATCTTCTTCTCCATCTTGACTTGATCCAAACTTGATCCATGAGCTAGACTCTTCTTTGAGTACTTGATGCAATCTTGAAGCGCGAGCTCTTGAATCAACACGTGCTAGATTCAAAACTTGACTTTGAATCTTTTGTTAAAGCTAAACACCAGCTAAGATCTTCATAAATATCTGAAACTTATTAAACACAAGATCATTAGTACTATAACTACATGAGTGAATCATCATCAAAACTAAAGTGATGGGCCTTTGGGCTAATAGTCTCTAACTTGGAGGGAGGCCAAATTAGCCCCAACAGGGGCTGTTGCGAGCTCAAACAGGGTTAAATTAGTCCCGTTGGAGGAGACTGTAACAAGTTTGCGCAGGACCTTAGCTTTGCATGAAGCTGATTGAGCCTCGCATGAGGCTAAAGTAGGCTCGCATGGAGCCATACTAGTTTTAACATAGACTGGCTTTTGCTTCCAAGCCTTGACCAAAGGAGCTCTGGCCAAGAAAATCCTCCAGTGCTTGCGCGCGTTCAAGGGGCTTGCACTACACCCAGAGAGAAGCTGCTCAAACTTCTCTTGGTCAAAGTTAATGGCCAAAGTTTCAATAATAGACCCGAGGGTCTGATCATCGCATTGCGACACCACATTCTCAGTAGTGGAGAATGTTTTTCCCAGCAGAGTCGCCATCTTGTTTTACATTGATTTACAAAAGGAAAAAACTTACAAATTTGTAGAAAATTACAAGTAATTTTAAAATAAATTACAAGAATATTCTACTGAGACTTCTGGGGAAGTATGCCGATGGAAATCTGGTCAGCGTGCGATCACTTTGTCCTGTTGACAATGTGAGTAATCGATCTTTGAATGCTACAGCTTAGAAATTCTTCCTCGCCTGGTTTCGGAGATTCCTTGAGAGAGAAAGATTTTAGGATATTAGCACTCTGGATTTATCCTTGTAAGATTAGAGAATTGATTTTCTGAATTCTTAGAAGCGAGAGAGTAGATCTCTTATTAGCTTAAGCTTTGAAGCCATCAAAGAAGCTTTATACTATTCAAAAATCCCTCTTGGACTTGAATTTCTTCAAGACCCTAAGTCTAGCCTACTAGTAGACTATTTATCAGCTCAACAGGGAGTTATGATCCCTAGAATTGTCTCCTCTTAATGAGGGATCATGGGTGTAACTACCCATTAATCTCCCCTACTAACTTAGTGGGGTGGTTAACTTAAATTCAGTGGAGGCGAGGTTAGCCTGTTCAAGCAAGCCTAACCGGTTGAGGCGAGGATAGCCAATTGAGGTGAGGCTAGCCAGTGGATGCGAGGCTATACTATTCAGGCAAGGCCAGCCAGTTGAGGCAAAGTTAGCCAGTGGAGGCGGGGCTAGAGCTAGATAAAGCTTCAGGTGAAGCTATAAGTTAGCCTTTAGCGGAGTTAAGCCATGGTTCAGACGAAGTTATCATAAAACTTCAGGCAAAGCTATCACAGAGTTTCAGGCAGAACTATCAGTTAGCTCTTTAAATAGAGTTGTGCTATGCTTCGAGGCGAAACTAACAAGATTAACTTCAGCGAATCTAGGAGTCAACTCACTGTGAAGCTGTGCAAAGCTTCAAGCGAAGCTAGAAACTTAGCCTTTTAGCGAGGCTATAAAGCTTTGAGAGAAGCTAGCTCCTTTGGGCTCATGCGAGGCTAAGTGTTAAGATAACTTAGCCTTATAGGCTTGCTTAGGCCTCTTCAAAGGCAATACTTGGCCTACTGTCTACTTCACTGGATCGATAGGGTCCTAGTCACTGCTTTGTCCCTCAGGGATGGGAAGAAATTAGTCATCGGCTTGTCTGCGACTCGTCTTATGTAAATGTCGACAAGTTAGATATTCATACCGGAGAAAGTACACCTAGAGGGGGTGAATATGTGTAAGGCTAATCTAATAACAAATGATGCGGAATTAAAAACTAAATGCAACACACTTAGTGTAACCAAAGAGTGTAGCCGAATTCCCAGTGAAGGGCTCTGGACTATCTTCTCTAAATTCCTCTAAATAAGAGTTGAGGTGCTATATGAAGCTCTCTTGGTTAAACACAAGTATGGGCACATAATCAAACAAGCATATATATGATAGGAACAATATGAATAATGCACAATGTAAGAGAGAGAGAGTTAGAGAAAGTGAATCAAACACAAACACGAAGATATGTTTCGAGGTTCGAGCACTCAGCTCTACGTCCCCGCCTTCACACAGAAGGATTTTCACTAACTCATCCACACAGGACTTCCCACACAGGGAACCTCCACTGAGAATTTTGGGAAAATACAATTTGGGAGTAGACAACTCCTCTCTCAAATACAACCTCTCACTAGAAGCAAGGCACAAAGCCTACACAATATCAACCTCACAAATGAGGGGTAGGCACAAAGCCAAAACAACAATCACCTCACACTTGAGGGATAAGGCACTTTGCCAACACACCAACAATCACCTTTACACTTAGAGGGATTCCAACACAACCTCCACAATCACCTCTCACTAGAGGGATATCAACACAATCACCTCTCACTAGAGGGATGTCACAAAGTAAGGAGGGTTTACGACTTAGTGATCTCAAAGACCACAAACCAATTTTCTCACAAAAATAGATCCTAATAGATAGGATAGATAGATAGGCTCAAGTGTGAGAAAATAAAGTGTTTGGAAATGAAAACAACAAAGAAAAATACTTGGGAAAATCATAAGATAGATGTTGAAATAAAGATCAAAAATCAATTCCCAAATACTCTCTTTTTCTTTGAATTTTCTAACGCTTTAAAACAAATGAAGATTGATCTTTTAAACTCAAAAAAAATCTTTTAAAACTTGTAACTAAAGCATTTAAGAAGATGAAGTTTTTTGCTCTTGAAATTGTTGTTTAAAACAGCCTAGGAATGGGGTATTTATAGCCCCAAATGAAATCTGCCCGTTAGCAGCAGGAAAGGGCAATTTTGCCCGCCCGGTCAACCGGCCCAACGGTTATGACCATTGTGCCTCCGATCGATCGGGACTGGATACAGAGAGCAGCAGCTCTCTGCCGGTCGACCGGGTCGACCGAGGCCATTTCCAGAGAGCTGAACTCTCTGGACGGTCGATCGCCCGGTCGACCGGCCCACCAGCCCAGGCTGCGTGCACGTCCTGTGCACGTCGGTCGACCGGACCGGTCGACCGACTTTTACTACAGTCGACTGGTCCGGTCGACCGGCAGACAGCCAAGTCCAATATTATAGGGATTGAAAACTAGGGTTTTTATCTTCTATTAAATCCCATAAAATCACATAAATTCCACAAAAATCAGTTCTTATTATATCTTTGAAATACAAATATATGTGACAAAAATTCAACACATATTACAAATAATTTCAACCATTTTTGTGTGATTGAAAATTTACCTTAAATCAAAATCCGTATTTTCCAAAACTTAGATGGAAATCTGATTTTTCCAAAACCCATGTAAATATAAAAACATGATATTTAAAAAACTTTGAATCATATTGTATATGGATAGAATCCAATATACATATAATGATTTATATCTATGTTTTTAACATGAAATCTAAAAATAAGTTTTGTTTAAATACAAAACTCTAACTCATGAAATAGACTATCAAAATAAGTTTTTCTAAATAGATGAAGTATAGATGTATATAGATCAAATCTAATATACATTAAACCATGTAAACTTGTTTTGATTCTATCTATTCATGAAAACTATATATATATACATATACATATATATATATACATATATATATATATATATATATATATATATACATATATATATATATATACATATATATATGAAAAACCGAAACCGGTTAAACCAAAAACCAAAATATAAAACTTTAAATTTGTGTGTGTATTGTGAACTTGAGCATATCAACACTATCTAATCTTTACAATGACCTAAACAAAATCTTAAACTAAACAAACCGATGTCTTCTTGTAGAACTCCGTCTCCAAGTCGACTCGATCCAAACGTGATCCTCCGTGCTTAACTCCATCCGAGTGCTAGATGTGAACTTGACGCTTGAGCTCTTGAATCAACATGTGAAAGCTATAAAAACACCTTTGTTGAAGCTAATCACCTACTAATATCTTGATCAAATATATGAAACTAAATATCACAAGATTATTAGTAAACTATAACTACATGAGTTAATCATCATCAAAACTAGAGTGAAGGGCCTCTGGGCCAATAATCTCCCCCTTTTTGATGATGACAAAACTCATGGAGTTATATATGTATGGATTAAACTAAAGCTTCATAGAAGTTCCCCCTTAACTCATGCATAGCAATAAACATAAAGATATGTAATGAATGCTTAACATAAATGTGTATAAATATGATATTTGATACCAATGAAATAAACATGCTCTTGATACCAATTTTACAATAAAAAATGTTCTTAAAAAATATTGCTCTTGATACCAATAAAAGCTCTTGATACCAACAAAAGATGCTCTTGATGCTAATGGTAAAGATAAAAATTTAAACAAACATGCATATAAACAAACATGCATATATAAAACTCCAAAATATCTCTCCCCCTTTTTGTCAATTCATCAACAAAGGGGTACAAAAGCTAAAGGGTATAAATAATATTTTTCTCCCTTTTTTTTTGGCATAAATCAAACAATAAAGGTATATATGCTATATACATTCATGAAGAGGAGAGACGTGAAGTTAACTCCCCCAGCATACAAGCATTTATATGAAAAGAGATGACTAAACCCTAACCACATAAAGCATAATATGCAATATATAAAAGGAGATGTGAAGCTCCTACTATACACGTGTACTACATACCAAAGAAAGGTCAATCACTTCAATATGGCATACACTCAACAAGAATATATATATAGAGAAGATGTTAAGCTTCCCTTGCATATAAGCAATACAAATCAAAACATTATGATACCAATTGAAAAATATATCAATTTGGTATGAAGGTATACATCGAAACTTCATGATACCAATTTATGATACCAATTGAAAATAAACAAAACATTTTGAAGAAACCAACAAAAATTTTGATACCAATTGAAAGATATAAATATATAGGAAATCTTGATACCAATTGTAAAAATTAG
Organism: Agave tequilana; assembly: GCA_038442645.1. Classification (NCBI taxonomy): domain Eukaryota; kingdom Viridiplantae; phylum Streptophyta; class Magnoliopsida; order Asparagales; family Asparagaceae; genus Agave; species Agave tequilana. Next base: position 66,391 of record JAVJIF010006765.1, read on the forward strand.
TACCAATTGAAAAATATTTTACACTTTTAATACCAATTGAAAAACATAAACCAATCTTTTTGGTTAAATACTAAAATTATTTTGCAATAGAGATACCAAATAGAGAATAATATCAATTTAAGATTCTTGATACCAATATTGAAAATGAAACATATACCAATTGAAAATATTTTTCATTAGGAGCATAGGAAACCAATTAAAAACTAAGACATCAATTAATAAGTATCATTTTTCAACATAAAGAGTAGGAGTAAGATACCGATAGTAAATAAAACCGATTGAAAGGTAAAACATGAATTTTCTCCCCCTTTATGAAATACTAATGAATATGATGCATAATCTTTTATAAGATACCTATTTGAAAAATAATTGTCATTAAGAACTAAATCAAGCTTAGCATAACCAAAATTTGTGCTCGAAGATATAAAGATATAGTAAGCACAATCAAAACATATATATATGTATGAAAAATTAAATATCAATTGAAATTGATACTATTTGAAGTTGAAGCATACATATATAGAAACAAATATGAGTATACAAAATAGATATCAATTGTGATAGCAATTGAAAACATAATGAGAATCAAGTGTATAACTCATAAAGACCACCCTATTCATGCACATGTTAAAATAACTTTCAATTGAGCATACAAGGCATGGTCGCCCATCCAACCACCCTACGATGGAAGGAGTTTTCAAAAATAAGTTTGAAAATAGTTTAGCATAATTGAAAACTCTTCTAAATGTAAAATAACGTAACTAGTTTTAAGATAAATTTGAAAAACTAGTACGAAATCCTTCAAGAAAGGAATAAAACAAGAATATATTTCATGAAAAACATGTAAGTCACACGATCATCAACACTCAAAATCTATAAAGCACATATCATACTCATAAAAATAAAGTCATGAGAAAATATTAAGTAAAGTGAGTGTATAAGAGTTATGTGAAAAACATAATCATGGAAAAAGGCAATAAGGCTCAATGTGAAATTCCTTAAAAAATATTTAATTTTTATCAAAATAATACTAACTCTAAGGCATATATATGTTGTGTCAAAACTAAAGGTATACATACATATCCAAACACAATTGAGCCTATAAAGAGATTTTACATGAAAGGCAAATGACTCAAGGTTATACATGTATATTCGATAGTTTTAGCAAAATTAACATATACATGAAGTTAAACATATATTCATGAAAAATATGTCCAAAAATAGGGAGTACAAGTCAAAATGCATGAATCATCAAAACTAGGCTATACTAGCGCATCTAATGGGTACAAATGAGCAATCAAGCACAAACATATAATAATCAATTTGTGGCTCATTAGTTATACAAGCATATGCACAAGTTTTAATAAAAAATTACATCTAAACATGTAATTAAAATATGAAGCATAAAACAAAACATAAATCAATAAGATCATTATGTAAATGCACATGTCTTAGATTCATGATATACACAATAGTTAAACTATGGTGAGAACACAAAAGTAATAATCCATATGAATATGGGTGTATCTCAAATACTATACATGTATATCACTAATCTAAATTTCATGGCATTTAACATAATAATCATGAAACATCAAAATATGCCAAAAATTAATTATGAAGGCACGTAAACTAAATGGAAGTTTTAGAGATCGTTACCAAAAATCATGAGAGTAAATCGCTAGGCTCCAAACTAAGGTGGTCCTCCCATCAAACTTTCCTTGAAAGTGATGCATCCAAAATAGTCACCATTAAGCTCGGAACGCATCCACCTCAAGGCACCAATACTCTCGCGTCGAGTGAGAGCCCACACCTATATCAAATAAAATAGGAGTGATCTTTGGTACCCATACTCTTTTGGGTCCATGGGGGTTAGCACCTTTCCTAACCCAAACAAATCTATTCGCAAAATTTTCATTATGTATCCTATCATAACAAAATCTTGCAAGGTGACCCTTACGTCCACAATGTGTGCAAGTGTACACATGAGCATACATAGTATTGTGTGTATGAACGTGGGAAGCATGTGTATGCCGTGGTTTGTGTGCATGCATAGGAGGAACATGTTTCTTTCGAAACATAGAATCCAAACGTGTGTGCTTCATGGCACATTGGCTCAAAGTGGAGCCCAAACAATCAACACTCTTCTTTAACATGGATATATCATTTTCAATAATGGAAGAAGAGGTGGTGCATGCAATAGAAACACTAGAATGTGAAGCTACACTAGCATGGCAAACATGTGAGTCTAAATCATTTTTTAAAGATTTATTTTTATTGGAAATCAAATCCAATTCCTTTGAAATAGAAACAATTTTAATTTTCAAAGATTCATTTTGTTTTAATACAAAATCAAGTTTTGAAGATAAAGTCTCATTTTTCTTCAAAACATTTTCACTATCATTTTTATTTTTCAAAATTTTATTTTCTTTTAGAGCAAGGTCAAGTTTGGATTTCAATGAATCCCTTTCATTAGAAATTCCCACTTTCTCTTGCAAAACCAATTCAAGTTTAGAAGATAAATTTTCATTTTCTTCTTTTAAAGCAAAACTTTTCTTTTTCAAAAGTTTATATTTTTCTAGCAATTTTTCACAAACAATGGATAGTTTTTCATTTAAAGCATCGGCATCAAAATGATCATCGCCGGAAGAACTTGCACAATCATCTAGTTGAGTTTCTGAATTTACCTTAAGGGAGTTATTCCCTTGGACATGTAGCATTTGTTGGTCCCGAGATGATGCCAATTGTAGGATCTAAAATACGTCAACACTCAAACAAAGATATTAGCATTAAATATAAAGAACTTGCAAGTAAAAAATTAAATCACAGAAAAGATAATAAACGCAAACACAAGTGATTTATCCTGGTTCGGTCCTTGTGACCTACATCCAGTCCCCAAGCCATCCGCTTGAGATTTTCCTTTAACCTTTGACTTTGTACACCCAAAATCAACACCTTGTATACCACTTGACAAATCCCCTTTGCCAAAATGTATACAACTCTTCTTACAAACCAAGAAGATGACAACACCTTGTACAACCTCTCTTCAACCCGAAGACTCTCTTGTACAATGCTCCTCTTTGAGTGATTACAAACAATCCTATAAGCCTTGAATCTGTATGTGATCGTGAATAAGGGCTCTTATAGGTGGACTCTCAGAAATCTTCACTATAGAGTAGGAATTTGAATGAAGAACTGAAAGTGAAAACAGTTTTCTGAAAACAGATTTTTCAACAGAGTTTTTGGCAAAAAATTATTGATATGAATTAGTATTTTTAGCCTAGGATAACATCCCTATTTATAGAGATCTATAGTCAGTTAGGGTAGTTATCAGGTCAATTTTGAATATTGAAACGTTGGATAATGTTGGATAAAACACCAGAAAATAGAAACTGTCCAACAGTCAGAAACTGTCATTAGTCCACTAGTGGTTGGGGGTTAGTCGATTAGGGTAGGCAATTTAGACTGGGTTAGTCGACTAATAAAGGGGCCAAGTCGACTAGGGCATGATTGAAATAAAAGACAAGTTTCTTAGAAACTAAAACTAGTCGACTAGCAGAGTTTATAAGTCGACTATAACTTGTATTAGTCGACTATTAATATTGATAAGTCGACTAATACTGATAAACAGAAATTTGATATCTTTTCAGGACAATAATTAGTCGACTATAGGACTTTTATAAGTCGACTAGATAAGGTATTAGTCGACTACAAGAGAGGTTAAGTCGACTAATAGGAAGGGTCAAGTCTGCTAATAGGAAGGGTCAAGTCTACTAATAGGTGGTCAGGTCTACTAATAGGAAGGGTCCAGTCTATTAATAGACTAATGATGTGTATGTGTGTTTCAAGGCTTTTAACATTCTAATAAATATTACAATACACATCCATAGTCACTCTCTTTAGAAAGTCTTGAACATGTAGAACTCTTGTATAGGCTTGTGAGATAGAGCTCTAATAATATGGCTTCACAAATGTATCATCAAAATCAAGTTCCAATATTCTCCCCCTTTTGATGATGACACTTTGTGTGCACGAATACTCCCCCTACAGAAAATATGTTATATGTTCTCCCCCTACGTAGAACAGGTTATAACAGATATAGGAAAACATGTGTTCTCCCCCTGCAAAAAATATATCATAACATATATATATGAAATATTTTTCTTATCAAACTTTTTATATGGTACCTGAAAGATAAACATTAGAATGGTACCAATCATTATAAGATCAAAGCATTATCCTTTAGGAGTCCAAACCCAATTTGAATTTGGTTTCCATCGTTAGTATATACATAATTGCATGAATTACATATATCATGTATATATGATGCAATATAAGTATTTTTATCAACAATGCTTAAGTTTTTAGGAATCCATATGAACTTGTTCTTAATTCTTTTTGAAATAGTGTCAGTATTTCTTTTCACAAAAGAATTATATGGATTATAATTCTTTTTACTAACATGTATAGATTTTCTACTTTGATTTGAGAATCTAAGACCATAATGATTATATGACATCTTTTCACATGATAACAAATCATTTAACTTTTCTTTTCCTTGATTAAATTTAGTCACATTTTTCAAAATCTCTTCATACTTCATTTTGAAACTTGACATGTCTTTATCTAAAATAGAAATTCTTTCATTTAAAGACAAAGTTTCCTTTTTAAGCAAAACATTTTCTTTTATAAAATTCTCATTATCCTTTTTCAATGATGATATCACTTTTTCAAAATCATTTTTTTGAGAATTTATAGAAGAAATTTGAGAAACATAACATGAAGTTTCTTTAATAAGTTTTTCATTTTACTTTGACAAAACTTTATTCTTTATCTTTTCATTCTTTAGATCATTGTACAATTCATGAAATGCATCTAAGAGTTCAGTATATTGTACCTCATCTTCTTCTTTGGCCATAAAGCATATGTTGGTATCTTCAGTGGCTTCTTCTTCGTCAGAGGAAGAGGAATCACTATTTTCCCATGATGCTTGGTAATCTTTCTTCTTTCTGAACTTTTTGCTCATGAATTTACCTTTATTTTTAAGCAATGGGCAATCCTTCCTCATATGACCTGTTTTATTACAATTAAAACATTTAAACTTACCTTGCTTCAAGAATTTTCTAAATTTTCTTGAAAGCATTGCCATCTCCTCTTCATCGTTATCTGAATTGTCCGTATCTGAGGATGCATGGAAGGCAAGTTCTCTCTTCTTGAATTGTTGGTCATCCTTCTTTCTATCTTCGAGTTGCACTTCATATGCCATTAGATTACCAATAAGGTTTTCTAATGACATTGTTGAGAGATCATTCGCTTCTTCTATTGCAGTTGTCTTCTTCTCCCAATCTGATGTGAGTGCACGAAGGATCTTGCGAACTTTTTTGACTTGGGTGTATTCCTTTCCAAGGGATGCAAAGGAATTTGTTATGTCGGTGAACCTTGTTATCATTTCTGAAATTGTTTCGTTCTCCATCATTTTGAAGAGTTCGAACCTGTGAACAAGAACAGAAATTTTAGACTCTTTAACCTTATTTTTACCTTCATGTGTTACCTATAGTATGTGCCATATTTGATTTGCAGGTGTGACTGTTGACACACGGTTGAATTCTTCTTTGGTTAAGGCACAGAATAAAGCATTCATCGCTTTGGAATCAAGGTTCACATTCTTCTTTTGATCATCACTCCAAGCGCTGTAATTGGTAGTTGGTTTGGTATACGCTGCTTCTACTATATTCCATAGCTCATAGTTGATCAATTGCAAGTAGATCTTCATTCTACACTTCCAGTAGTTGTAGTTCGATCCATCGAATAGCGGTGGATATTGTGTAGAATGTCCTTCTTTGAATTGTGATGAAGAAAACTCCGTTGCCATCCTTGTATGTTGTTGACTGGGTATGCAGGGCTCTGATACCAATTGTTGGTCCCGAGATGATGCCAATTGTAGGATCTAAAATATACGTCAACACTCAAACAAAGATATTAGCGTTAAATATAAAGAACTTGCAAGTAAGGAAATTAAATCACAGAAAAGATAACAAACGCAAACACAAGTGATTTATCCTAATTCGGTCCTTGTGACCTACATCCAGTCCCCAAGCCACCCGCTTGAGATTTTCCTTTAACCTTTGACTTTGTACACCCAAAATCAACACCTTGTATACCACTTGACAAATCCCCTTTGCCAAAATGTATATAACTCTTCTTACAAACCAAGAAGACGACAACACCTTATATACAACCTTTCTTCAACCCGAAGACTCTCTTGTACAATGCTTCTCTTTGAGTGATTACAAACAATCCTATAAGCATTGAATCTGTATGTGATCGTGAACAAGGGCTCTTATAGGTGGACTCTCAGAAATCTTCACTATAGAGTAGGAATTTGAATGAAGAACTGAAAGTGGAAATAGTTTTCTAAAAACAGATTTTTCAACAGAGTTTTTGGCAGAAAACTATTGATATGAATTGGTATTTTAGCCTAGAACAACATCCCTATTTATAGCTGAAATCTATAGTCAGTTAGGGTAGTTATCAGGTCAATTTTGAATATTGAAATGTTGGATAACGCTGGATAAAACACCAGAAATAAAAACTGTCCAACAGTCAGAAACTGCCATTAGTCGACTAGTGGTTGGGGTTAGTCGACTAAGGTAGGCAATTTAGACTAGGTTAGTCGACTAACAAAGGGGCCAAGTCGACTAGGGCATGATTGAAACAAAAGACAAGTTTCTGAAAACTGAAACTAGTCGACTAGCAGAGATTATAAGTCAACTATAACTTGTATTAGTCGACTATTAATATTGATAAGTCGACTAATGCTGATAAACAGAAAGTCGATGTCTTTTCAGGATAATACTTAGTCGACTATAGGACATTTATATGTCAACTAGACAAGGTATTAGTTGACTACAAGAGAGGTCAAGTCGACTAATAGGAAGGGTCAAGTCTGCTAAAAGGAAGGGTCAAGTCTACTAATAGGTGGTCAAGTCTACTAATAGGAAGGGTCAAGTCTACTAATAGACTAATGATGTGTATGTGTGTTTCAAGGCTTTTCACATTCTAATAAATATTACAATACACATCCATAGCCACTCTCTTTGGAAAGTCTTGAATATGTAGAACTCTTGTATAGGCTTGTGAGATAGAGCTCCAATAATATGGCTTCACAGATGTATCATCAAAATCAAGTTCCAACAGCATTTTTGTTCGGATTCTCCTCCACTAGATTCCATCTCCACATGATTCGTCTTTCGGAGCGCGGGAGAGGTCAATGTGTTCCACATTGCAAAGGCGGAATCACAATGAGAAACCATAAAAACATAATCTTTACTTAGAGTGCTTCTAAATGCCGTTAGGGCTTGTGCATTGGCCTCTATATGCTTGCTATTATCAAGATAGGATTTCTTGGTAGCGGCAAGAAAACATGCAAACCTAGGGTTTTTAGGTACATACTCATCCTAAATTTTCACATGTCAATGTTGGAAACGTCATGCATGGGAAGGGCCAAGCAATCCATGAGTGTGTGTAAATAATATAAGTGTGCAAATGCAAATACTAGATTAGCAACCAAGATCTCACTCCTAGGTGGTTAAACCTAATATCAGGAGCGTAGGCTCTGATACCAATTGAAAGTACACCTAGAGGGGGGTGAATAGGTGTAAGGCTAATCTAATGACAAATGATGTGGAATTAAAAATTAAATGCAACACACTTAGTGTAACCAAAGAGTGTAGCCGAATTCCCGGTGAAGGGCTCTGGACTATCTCCTCTAAATTCCTCTAAATAAGAGTTGAGGTGCTATATGAAGCTCTCTTGGTTAAACACAAGTATGGGCACACAATTAAACCAAGCATGTATATGATATGAACAATATGAACAATGCACAATGTAAGAGAGAGTTAGAGAAAGTGGATCAAACGCAAACACGAAGATATGTTTCGAGGTTCGAGCACCCAGCTCTCCGTCCCCGCCTTCACACAGAAGGATTTTCACTAACTCATCCACACAGGACTTCCCACACAGAGAACCTCCACTGAGGATTTTGGGTAAATACAATTTGGGAGTACACAACTCCTCTCTCAAATACAACCTCTCATTAGAGACAAGGCACAAAGCCTACACAATATCAACCTCACAAATGAGGGATAGGCACAAAGCCAAAACAATAATTACCTCACACTTGAGGGATAAGGCACTTAGCCAACACACCAACAATCACCTCTACACTTAGAGGGATTCCAACATAACCTCCACAATCACCTCTCACTAGAGGGATATCAACACAATCACCTCTCACTAGAGGGATGTCACAAAGTAAGGAGGGTTTACAACTTGGTGATCTCAAAGACCCCAAACCAATTTTCTCATAAAAATAGATCTTAATAGATAGGATAGATAGGTAGGCTCAAGTGTGAGAAAATAAGGTGTTTGGAATTGAAAACAACAAAGAAATATACTTAGGAAAATCACAAGATAGATGTTGAAATAGAGATCAAAAACCAATTCCCAAATACTCTCTTTTTCTTTGAATTTTTCAACACTTTAAAACAAATGAAGATTGATCTTTTAAACTCAAAAACTCTTTTAAAACTTATAACTAAAACACTTAAGAAGATGAAGATTTTTGCTCTTGAAATTGTTGTCTAAAACAGCCAAGGAATGGGGTATTTATAGCCCCAAATGAAATTTGCCCGTTGGCAGCAGGAAAGGGAAATTTTGCCCTTCCGGTCGACCGCCCGGTCGACCGGCCCAATGGTCATTTTTATGACCGTTGTGCCTCCGGTCGACCGCCCAATCGATCGGGACTGGATACAGAGAGCAGCAGCTCTCTGTCGGTCGACCGGGGCTATTTCTAGAGAGCAGAACTCTCTGGACGGTCGACCGCCCGGACGACCGGCCCACCAGCCCAGGTTGCGTGCACGTCCTGTGCACATCGGTCGACCAGATCGATCGACCGACTTCTGCTACGGTCGACCGGTCTGGTCGACCAGCGGACAGCCAGGTCCAATAGTATAGGGATTGAAAACTAGGATTTTTATCTTCTATTAAATCTCATAAAATCACATAAATTTCACAAAAATTAGTTCTTATTATATCTTTGAAATACAAATATGTGTGACAAAAATTCAACACATATTACAAATAATTTGAACCATTTTTGTGTGATTGAAAATTTGCCTTAAACCAAAATCTGTATTTTTCAAAATTTGGATGGAAATCTGATTTTTTCAAAACCCATGTAAATACAAAAACATGATATTTAAACAACTTTGAAGCATATTATATATGGATAGAATCCAATATACATATAAAGATTTATATCTATGTTTTTGACATGAAATCCAAAAATAAGTTTTGTTTAAATACAAAACTCCAACTCATGAAATTGACTATCAAAATAAGTTTTCTAAATAGATGAAGCATAGATGTATATAGATCAAATCTAATATATATTAAACTATGTAAAGTTGTTTTGATTCTATATTCATGAAAACTATATATATATATATATGAAAAATCGAAACCGGTTAAACCAAAAATCAAAACATGAAACTTTAAACTTGTGTGTGTATTGTGAACTTAAGCATATCAACACTATCTAATCTTTACAATGATCTAAACAAAATTTTAAACTATACAAACTGATTTCTTCTTGTAGAACTCCATCTCCAAGTCGACTCGATCCAAACGTGATCGACCGAGCTTAACTCCATCCGAGTGCTAGATGTTAACTTGACACTTGAGCTCTTGAATCAACATGTGAAAGCTCCAAAAACACCTTTGTTGAAGCTAATTACCTACTAATATCTGGATCAAATATCTGAAATTAAATATCACAAGATTATTAGTAAACTATAACTACATGAGTTAATCATCATCAAAACTAGAGTGAAGGGCCTCTGGGCCAACAACCGGTTGAAGTGTCGTCTAGGAGTTAGTCTTTTCAGAATGTCAACAAATAGGTGGTTCAAATTCAAGCTCTATGGGTACAGGAATCAGTGTTGGCTCAGAAAATGGGTCCAAATTGGGTAAGAATATCGGAGTCAATATAGAGTCAAGAATTGAAATTGAATCACAAAGTTGTGGATCGGGGTCATATTCTTATTCAAGTTCAAGTTCTTAGAAATGAAAACTGGCCAATTTGTCAATGGTTTGGAATTGGTCAAGTTCAATATGTTGCGGTAAAATTGAATCTTAGTTAAAATCTTCAAGACATCATGATTCTTGGATCCTATCAATATGGTTAGGAAAATCGGGAATGGTCAAAAATTGGGTAGGGATAGTTTCCTTATTCTTTTCATTAATTAGATATACCAAATAACTTATTTGTGTTTCTAGCCTATTAATAGACTGAGTACAATCCAGATTTGATTGGATGAAATCATTTTGGTACTGAATCATGTTTTCAATTCTCTTTTCCAAAATAATAGGTTCTTTTGTTGTGGAGGGACTTGAAAAATAGAGTAGGGATCTTGGATTTGGGACTCCTCTGGAGTACTTGAGTCATTGAGATTTGAATTTGTCATGTGGACTCAAGGATGGCTTCAAAACTCTTTCCTAAAGAAAATTTTTCTTCTATAGGTTGACCCTGATAAGGAGTAATGAAGCTAGATGTTGATAAGGTGGTTGATCATATGACTCGAGAGAGTTGTATTCCCACTGACTCTGTGAAAAATAGTGATGATTGTTCTAGTCTTCTTCATAATATTAGGACTGGGGCATATATTAATTCAGATAAGACCAATTTGGCATACTTGGTTGGTTAAAATTATGAAATGTCAGGCTGGTAATATCTGAGTCAAAAGAGGTTAGTGTGAAGTATGGATCACTATATGTATTGGAATAATTGAAATTGGAATCCATATCATAAAAATATCAAAAACAAAAACAAACAGATAAATAAACAAAAAAAAGAAAGAAAAAATCTAGCCTAAGTTAGGGTAGACCTTAGACCTAGACGATTCCTAACTGGTTAGACTGTCCACAGGAGGTATATTGCAGCAATCTGACCACAAGTTAATCAGCCAGGTAGGGGTAAGATCAGTGGGAGGTACCGTGCCTAAGCAATGGGTCTAATTATTTCAAACTACTATTCTTCGCGGTTTCACCTCTCAATCCCCAACCTTTAACACCAATTTAGAAAGATTCAAACTCTAACAACTTTCCCCTTAAGTTAGTCTCCTAAATAAGTCTGAGATGTCCCTAAGGCCTATGTCTACTAAGTTTTAGTTAGGTTTAGTTAGTGAGTGAGGAGATGGTTTGTGGGCTAAGGGAGGGTATTGACTTCTCACCTTATCTTGTTTATAGGACAAGCCCTTAATCGTTTTAGTGCAACGTGTACATGTATATAAAAAGCAACACTTAAGCAATATAAATAATTCAAAGTGTTCTTATATTACATGCTATGCACACGTACCTTTGCTCCAGCACCCTTCAACAGTAATGTAAATATAAACGTAATTAGACAAATACCCTAGAATGCAAAGTCTAAATATTTTTTAGCATCTAACAAGCATGGTTTACTGTTGAGGTTAAAAATGTGTATACAGTAAACTAAATAAGAAAACTAACAGTAGTAGAAATCTAAGATTTGTAGTGCATCCACCCTGCAAGAAAGAAAGGTGAGTAGTCCACTCAACTTGCTGCGAAAATGAGGATTTTGCCGCGTTGGCGCGGCAAGGTTGAGGGCTCCTGAGCTCTGCTTTTTAATGCAAAGTCCCAGAGCCACTTATATGTTTCTGCAACTCTCGTTTTCTTTAAATCAGCCCCTGCACATAAAAACAGAGAAGAAAATTTTACCGTCAAAAACTTAAAAGGAATGACTTATCGTCCCTCCCTGGCAAAGGCGCCAAAATTTGATCGAATCAAACCTGTACACAAAAAAAGAGAAGTTTAGATTGAAAATTAATAACTACAAAGTTTCTCAATACTACCGCTACAGCAAATGGTTATGCGGGTCATGATCCATAAGGAGGGACTGTGATGGAAGCATGTGGGTAAGTCTTTCTTTTAAGTTACTAAACCGATAAAAGTCTTCTTTGTTTTGAAAAAGAAAATAAAAAAGAATACTAATTTAAGTTAGAAAGAAAGTGGAAGATAGAAGAATAAGATGGTGTTGGTGTTTTGATTAAAAGAGAACTAAGTTAAAAGGAAAGAAAAGAATAAAGGAAAAGAAAAGCGTTGGATTTGAAGTCATTTAATAAACAAAAAAAAAGAAGAAAGAATAACATACCTTGGAGTAAATTAAAGCAAAGCAAGCAAAGGAAATACCGTAGAAATAGCGATTGATTAAGTTGAGCAATAATGAAGAAAAGTGGGAGAATCACATTGATTATCACACTCAATACAACTCTCTTTAAAGAAGATTACATTTAGTGTCATTCTAAATATAATACTTCCTCTCTTTTTGTTCATGAAGCTCTCTAATCTAAGCTATAAAGAAATCAAATTACATGTAAAAAGAAAAAAATCCTAAACTAAAGCAACAACCTGATCCTAACTTCTCTGCTGGAGTGGTGCCCCTTTGCTTTCAAAAATGCAGGTATTTATAGCCAAAACTGGATAAGGAAAAGCGTGCAAAGATAGGAGTAAAATCTCTTTTCCAACAGAAAAGATCTTCTGATAAGGTTGGAGATAAGGTTGGAGATAAATTTTTATTTTATCCCTTGGTCTCCAGTTAGATTGTATTTTATCTCTCTGAATCTTCTGAATATACATCCCAATCCTTTAGATATCCCTTTATATATTGATAGGGTTGCCTTTGGACTTTTGGATTTGTCTCTATCTCCTTGATTTTCTAGCTAATAAAATAAATTCAACTAAATCTGTTTTAGTTGATTAGATTTGTGATGATCTTCAGCTAGCCAAATAGATCCATATAAATTTGATTTAACTGGTATTTTATTTGGCATTATCTTATCTTCCTTCATTAATCATATCCTGCATGAATTAAATATTAAGATAAGGTGATTAGAAGATTTATTACAAGATAAGTGTAGGAATGTACAAATAAACAATACAATTTACATGTACGATCAGAAACTACACACTCATCATGTTCACACTCTCACAGTCATGCTCACACACAAGCAAAATCACATGCTCATCATATGACTCTGCACATCCTCATCATGCTCACACACATTATACATTTTTATATGCCAAGGTGTATATATGCACCTATGAGGCTACAAAGGTCATTTGGCTAAGTTTTGTTATGATAAATTGAATGCATCTAATAGTCATGTATGAGTTCGAAAAACTAACATTTTAGGACCCAAGAAAGTTTGGATACCAAAATCAACTTCTACTTTACATGATATAAATACACACCAAGGCTCCAAAATGTAGGGAGCGGTGGTATCTTAATAATGGTTACTCAAGGCACATGACTTGAGATATCAACAACTTTGCAACTCTATCAAGGTATCATGAAGGTGGCATTGTCACCTTTGAAAATGATTCAAAGGGTAAAATCGTTGGTATAGATAATATCAAGATTGGCTCATCTCCTTTGATTGAAGATGTTGTTTTGATAGATGGACTTAAACATAATCTATTATACATTAGTCAATTATGTGACAAAGGCTTAAGGATTATTTTTGATGACTCTACTTGTGATATTTTAGACAAGAAAACAAATGCTTGTGTTCTTTCTGGTTTTCATGAAAACAATGTTTATATGATTGACATGGTTAATTTTGAATGCAATCCACTTATTTGAATGCCTTTAATGAGGATTCTTCATTATGATATAGGAGATTAGACCATATTTTGTTTGATCATCTATCCCGAATTAATTCTAAGAAATCAATGAAGGGTATTCCTATTTTGAAATTTGAAAATGAGCGCATTTGTGATACGTGCCAACTTGGGAAACAAACCAAGTCCTCTTTCAAAACAATCAAGTATATTATGATATCTAAACCTTTAGAGTTAATCCACATGGATTTGTTTGGTCAAACTAAAACCAAAAGTCTTAATGGTAACCATTTTGTGATGATTTTTCAAGGTTTACATGTGTTCTCTTTTTAGAACATAAAGATGAAGTTTTTTCGTGTTTCAATGTTTTTAGAAAAAGAGTTGAAAAAGAAAAAAATTTAATTTTGCGCATTTGGAGTGATAGAGGTGGTGAGTTTATTAATCATTCCTTTATCACTTATTATGAATCAGAATTAAACATGAACTATCTAGTCCAAAACTTCACAACAAAATAGAATCGTCGAAAGGAAGAATCGCATACTCCAAGAGATGGCTAGGACTATAATAAGTGAATATGGACTCCCTCAATATTTTGTTGGCCCAAAGGCCATTAGCCCGATATCTTGTTGGATATTTTGATGATAAAAAAAAACATATTTAGTTATGTATTTAACAATTTTGTTTAAAAGCATTTCAGGTTAAAACAGGTTGATTTGACGGCTCCACGATCAAGACTCACAAGTTTGGACGCCGCTAAAGATTTGCATTCCTAAGCTATGCACATTAGAAAGCTTCGGGATCAAGACAATGAAGAAAAGACCAAGATTTGTATTTTACTTTTCTTTTTAGACTTTTTGTCAAAACCTAGATGTTAGAAGTAGATTTATGGGATTGTCACTCACACACATTTTTAGTTTGCTTCATGGCTTCAAAAGGAATTTCTTTTTCAGATTATTTCCAACTTAGGTTTTAGAGTTAACATGTTTTGGTAATATCAAGTTTTGGAAAAACGATTTTTGGAAAAATAAGTTTTTGTTAAAAAGGATTTTTCTATCAAAATGATATAACATGTTTGAGTATTGATCTATGATCATACTCTTAGGTTTAATAAGTCTAGTACCTCTTTTATAAAGATCCTTAAACCTTAAAATCAAAACCCATTTCCTTTTTCTGGTTTCTGCAGAGTCTGTTTTATCAGACCTGACAGAGGCCGGTCGACCGCTCGGGTCGACCGACGTGCACGCTGTGCATGTGTGCACGTCGGCCGACCGCTCGGGTCGACCGGGCACTTGACAGTGCTCTCTGTTTGTTTGGGTCGACCGGGGCGGTCGACCGGTTTCCCCCAACGGTCAGAAATATGACCGTTGACGGTCGACCGGCCAGGTCGACTGGCAGTTGTCAGAAATTCTGACAGACTCCAACAGCTATATTTTTCTGACTGTTTTTGTTGGGATCTTCACCCAACGAATTTCTCCACCAGTTTTACCCTGTCTTTCATCCCCTATAAATAGGTGGTCACTTCAACATGATAAGACACAAGATTTACATTCAATACTTACAAAGTTTTCAAAAGCCTTTTTAGAAAAAGATTTCCAAAGCCAAAATTTTCAAACACCCTCTTGAAGCTAACTCCTCTACTTCACTCTAGTTTTTGCACTTCACAATCCCAAATTCTACTTCTATGTTTTGGTTATAGGATTGTGCTAAGTGAGCTATTTGTGATCAAGTGTGATCATCTTTCTTCTTGAACGAAGTTGTAGAGGCATCGGCCTCAAGCGAGCGAGTGTGCTTCGGGTGGTGTTGCGGCATCACGAGAGATAGGACAAGTGTGTCCTTGTATTGGCGATCCAGTGGGATCAACAATAGTGGAAATCCTTCAAGTGTGAAGGCGGGGACGTAGAGCGTGGCTCGAACCTCGGAAACATATACTCGTGTTTGCGTTTGCTCGAATTTTCTCTAAACTCAAACTCCTTTATTTCTTGCACTACTTATTGTGTTTATTATTTCTAGTCTTTTAATTTGAGCAATTTGTTAAGTAGAATTTTTAATTCCGCATTATTGTCATATTTCATATAGCCATCACCTATTCACCCCCCCTCTAGGTGATTTCAATTGGTATCAGAGCCTAACCCTTACATTTGGTTTAACCACCTTAGGGAGATCCTTATATTTGGCTATATCTTTTTGTATTTATATTTGTTGTGCATTCTTCATTTGTTTTCATGGCATCTATTGATTTTTCTAGCATCAAGTCCCCGCCCAAATTTGATGGCTTGAACTTTCCCATTTGGAAAGTCAAGATGAACCTATTCCTTAAGTCCTTAGGAGTTAGGATTGTTAGGGCCATAACAAAAGAATTTATAGAACCTCTCACCGATGAGAAAACATGGTCCGAGAACACCGCCAAGGACTATGAGGCAAATGCTAGAGCCCAATATGCCTTGACCCAAGCTCTAAATGAGGATGACCTAGCACGCATCATTAATTGCAAATCCGCATTTGAAGTTTGGAACATTTTAATTGTGACTCATGAAGGAACGTCACAAGTCAAAAGATCTAAGATTGACTTGTTGCGTTCTCAATATGAGAATTTTTACATGTTTGATAATGAGAGCATTGATGACATGCTCACACGTTTCACCAAGATTACTAATGCCTTATCTTCTCTAGGTGACGCAATCGACAATGACCAAAAGATCCGGAAGGTCATTCGGGCTCTTCCCAAATCTTGGGAAGTAAAGGCTACCACCCTCAAAGAACTCAACGATAGGGAGGAGATGGACTTCTCCAGTTTCATCAGAAATCTCAAGACACATGAGATGGAGATGAAAGTACGAGAAGAAAGGGAGGCACCTAAGAAGAAAGCAATCGCCTTCAAAGCCACTCCGACCATCCATGACGAGGACGACTCATCGGAAGATTGCGATGAGGATTTTGCCATGCTCATCCGGAAGGTGGGCAAGATGTTCTATAAGAAGGGGAGGCAAAGCAACTTCCGAAGAGGGAAACCTCAAGGAAGATTTGAAAGAAAAAGAGAAGAACCCGGTCCTTGCTTCTATTGCAAGAAGATCGGATATCTCATCGCCGATTGCCCCGCTCTTCAAGCCTCAACCTCCAAGCATGGGCCAAAGAAGAAGAAAGCAATGGTGGCTACTTGGGATGACACGGAGTCGGAATCCGAAGAGGAAATTGACGCCACGCACATGTGCTTCATGGCACATGGGGAGGATGCAACTAAGGTAACTCTCGACAACTCTATAGATGATGATGAGTTAACAATGGATGAGTTAGCTCAATTTTTTGAAGAGTTACAACATAGATATGAGATTTCTCAATCTCATAATAAAAAATAAAAAGAGAAAATGAGATTTTGAAAAATAAAATTGATATTGTTGTTAAAGAAAAAGATGATTTAGCTAAGGCTTTTAAGAACTTGAAAATTGATTTTGAAAAATATAAACTAGCTTGTAAAGGGAAAACCCCCATTGCATCATGTAACAAAAATGAATTTTTGGAAATTCAAAAACGGGTTGATATTTTAGATTCAACTCTTAAAAAATGTGCATTTGATTTAAATAAATTTGCATCTAGATTTCCCAAGGGAGTAACCCAAGGGAAACACACTCATCATACACATGCACAAAAACATGCACACTCACATAAGCATGCATACATGTATGGTAGTGGTAGAATTTATGTTTGCACGCATTGTGGCCGCAAAGGCCATTTAGAAAAATTTTGTTATGCTAAGCATAATATACCAAGTAAACATGTTTGGGTTCGCCCCGGTACTAACCCTATAGGACCCAAGAAAACATGGGTACCAAAAGACCCACCAAACTTAAATGATACAGGTGGATCTTCAACCTCCAAGACTTAGGGGGAGTCGGTGCCCGGGTGGTGGATGCATCAAAGCTCAAAGATCACATCGCGCATGCATCGCTATCATGGAGGCACCTATTTTGGAGATTGCCCGCGTTTGGTAACTTCTCCATTTAAAAGTTTTAATTTTTTTTGGTATATATGTAAATGCATAGGATTGTTAGTTTAATTTGTGCTTCATTACCATATGTTTATGTAAACCAACATCTCTATCATGTTTGTGTATATGCCATGCCTTTATTTTTGATATCTTGTTTTTCATGTCACATATTTTGAATGTCCACATTTTCTTTGTTTTTTGATAATATACCTATATACACATTCTTGTCAAAACTAAAATAAATTCTTTAAAAATTTCATATTTAAAGCAAATACCTCAGAGATGGCAATTGCGCGCCTCAACTCATATCTAGAGGAATCAAGAGGATGGAGTTCAGAACCCTTCACCGGATATTCGGCTTCAACATCTCTAAAATCTTTGTTTTAATATGAAAATTAAAAATTAAAATGTCTTGTGTGAATTTTTGGTTGATATGATAAATGACGATTTAAAACTTGTTATTATAATTTGGTATGTTAATATATCCTGCTTGTTATTTGTTAAAAATTTCTTTTAAAATTTTTTTGGGCATTTGCTGTTGACAGATTTTTGGGCAAAGCCAGCCGACCGGCCCTGAGCTCCGGTCGACCGACTTCGCCTGAAAGAATGACTTTTCTTCCTTCCCTGTTGCCAGCCGACCCGTACGGTCGACCGCTGGATCTGTCAGTACTCTCGGGTTTTCTGGGTCGACCGACCTGGTCGACCGCTCTGAGTTACAGAGCTCTCGGGATTTTTGGGTCGACCGACCCGGTCGACCGTGCGTCGATTTCATTCCCTAATCTGCCTATTTATAACACTATTTTCTCTCTCTCCTCTCATTTTCTCTCCGGCGACCCAACTTCCCCTTTCTCTCAAAAAAATCCATTTCTCTCATTCCCACTCAAATTCCTTCTAAATCCTAGTTTGATTCCCTCATTTTGTGTTAGATCTTCACTCTCAGGGCCTTCTCTCCATCAGATTTCAAGGATTTCCAGATCTAGGGTTTGGGATTCCCATTTCAGGTAAAAATCTCATTTTTAGTGTAAATCTTGATCTCTAGCTTTAAGAATCTCAATCCTTTATCAAGATTATTAGGTTTCTTTGCTGTTAGATCAAGCCCTAACTATATTTTAACCTAAAATCATCCATTTTCACCAAAATGTCTAAGAGATCTAGGAGTGAGAAAGGAAAAACTGTGGTTCCTTCCTCATCTTCAACCCCTAGACCTAAACGTC
Organism: Agave tequilana; assembly: GCA_038442645.1. NCBI lineage: Eukaryota > Viridiplantae > Streptophyta > Magnoliopsida > Asparagales > Asparagaceae > Agave > Agave tequilana. Next base: position 85,288 of record JAVJIF010006765.1, read on the forward strand.
CCTTTGTTAATGACCTTGCTGAAAACCGTTTCATCCTACTTTCCAAGAAATCAGTCATTTCAGGGAGATGTGTGATTCTCCAAGATTTTGAACATCTCCACATCCCTTGCATCCTGAGAAGAAACTCATTGGACCAATTCATGGCCATTAGGGAACCAGTGTACCCCTCCTTAGTGCATTACTTCTATGCAAATTATGCTTTTGAGGGAAATCAAATTAGATCTCGAGTTCTAGGGAGAGATATTGACATCCCCCTATCCCAATTTGCTGATATTTTGCATCTCTCCTCTGGAGGAGTTGATGTTTACTCCTTTGATCTCCAGGATTTTGAGTATCCGGTCGGTGAGTTTGCGCTCACCGCGTCCACCTTGATTCACGGGAATGACAACCCCGGTTTGGTTAAGAATGAGGAAGTGAACAAGTTCACATTCACCGCCCAAATCCTAGCCAAATTTGTCTTCTATAATATTTTACCTAAATCAGGGGAGTATAGCCATGCTAAGGGTCCAGTTCCTTTGATAGTCTATTGCCTTCTCAAGGGCATTAAGATTAACTTTCCCCATTTCATAGCTTCTCATATGGCTTCTGATCAGATCCGCATGCCCGGTAGGCATTTGCCTTATGGGATGCTCATATCCTATCTTCTCAAACATTTAGGATTTGATCTTTCTTCTGAGACTCCCTCTGAACCTTCTGTGAACTTGGATAGCACCCTTCTTAAGAGGATGCAGGCTCAGATTCGTCGAGCCGCTCCTGAGCAGCCTCCTCCTGTTCCAGTTCCAGGGTCATCATCAGTCCCAAGGTCCTCTTCTGCCCCAGGGACTTCCTCTGCTCCCGGGCCATCCATATCTCCTGATTTTCAGTCCTTCATTTCTTCTGAGATTCGCTCTCAGATCCAGGAGCACCAGTCTTGGATTGAGCAGCGAGATACAGCTTTTCGTGCGGAGATGGACTCACGTTTCTAGGAGATTCGCAATGATATGTCTTACTTTGCCGACTCCATGAGATTCGTGGACTCGCAATTTGAGGCACTCTTTGCGAAGTTCAACATGCTTGGTCCTGATCCCACCTCCTTTGCTCGACCACTTCCCTCATCCGGCCCTCCATTTCTGTCCGGGCTCCTCCTACCTCTTCACCACCACAGCCAGGTGTTGCAGGGATTGATCCAGAGGAGGCAGGCTCTTCTTCTGATGAGGATGATGATGATGGTGACGAGCAGATGGCCGAGGGTGATGCTGAGGAGAGCTCGTCTGAGGACGATGGTGGCGCCAAGTGATTTCTCCTTATTTGATGATGTCAAAAAGGGGGAGAGTTATTGATGAGAGAGACTTATATTTTGTGTACTTGTATTTTGTATTATCTTTTGTTTGGACATCTTTTGATATTTTGGTATTGTGGACATGTACTTGATATATTTTTGTTGTGGACATGATTTGTTGTGGACATGTGCTTTTATTTATATATATTTGTGTTTTTTCATTTAGTCTATAAACTGTGTTATCTTTTATGACATGAGTTATGGCATGGACATGTGTAAGATTATCTTTCATTTACGCCATTTATCTATGCATGAGTATGTTTTTATGATATGCATGTGTTGAGGGGGAGCTTCACTTGAAGTCTCTACCCAAAATATTTGTAATAACTTTATATGTTTTGTCATCATCAAAAAGGGGGAGATTGTTGGCCCAAAGGCCATTAGCCCGATATCTTGTTGGATATTTTGATGATAAAAAAACATATTTAGTTATGTATTTAACAATTTTGTTTAAAAGTATTTCAGGTTAAAATAGGTTGATTTGACGGCTCCACGATCAAGACTCACAAGTTTGGACGCCGCTAAAGATGTGCATTCCCAAGCTAAGCACATTAGAAAGCTTCGGGATCAAGACAACGAAGAAAAGACCAAGATTTGTATTTTTACTTTTCTTTTTACACTGTTTGTCAAAACCTAGATATTAGAAGTAGATTTATGGGATTGTCACTCACACACATTTTTAGTTTGCTTCATGGCTTCAAAAGGAATTTCTATTTCAGATTATTTCCAACTTAGGTTTTAGAGTTAACATGTTTTGGTAATATCAAGTTTTGGAAAAATGATTTTTGGAAAAACAAGTTTTTGTTAAAAAGGATTTTTCTATCAAAATGATATAACATGTTTGAGTATTGATCTATGATCATACTCTTAGGTTTAATAAGTCTAGTACCTCTTTTATAAAGATCCTTAAACCTTAAAATCAAAACCCATTTCCTTTTTCTGGTTTCTGCAGAGTCTGTTTTATCAGACCTGACAGAGGCCGGTCGACCGCTCGGGTCGACCGACGTGCACGCTGTGCATGTGTGCACATCGGTCGACCGCTCGGGTCGACCGGCACTTGACAGTGCTCTCTGTTTGTTTGGGTCGACCGGGGCGGTCGACCGGTTTCCCCCAACGGTCAGAAATATGACCGTTGACGGTCGACCGGCCGGGTCGACCGGCAGTTGTCAGAAATTCTGACAGACTCCAACAGCTATATTTTTCTGACTGTTTTTGTTGGGATCTTCACCCAACGAATTTCTCCACCAGTTTTACCCTGTCTTTCATCCCCTATAAATAGGTGGTCACTTCAACATGATAAGACACAAGATTTACATTCAATACTTACAAAGTTTTCAAAAGCCTTTTTAGAAAAAGATTTCCAAAGCCAAAATTTTCAAACACCCTCTTGAAGCTAACTCCTCTACTTCACTCTAGTTTTTGCACTTCACAATCCCAAATTCTACTTCTACGTTTTGGTTATAGGATTGTGCTAAGTGAGCTATTTGTGATCAAGTGTGATCATCTTTCTTCTTGAGCGAAGTTGTAGAGGCATCGGCCTCAAGCGAGCGAGTGTGCTCCGGGTGGTGTTGCGGCATCACGAGAGATAGGACAAGTGTGTCCTTGTATTGGCGATCCAGTGGGATCAACAATAGTGGAAATCCTTCAAGTGTGAAGGCGGGGACGTAGAGCGTGGCTCGAACCTCGGAAACATATACTCGTGTTTGCGTTTGCTCGAATTTTCTCTAAACTCAAACTCCTTTATTTCTTGCACTACTTATTGTATTTATTATTGCTAGTCTTTTAATTTGAGCAATTTGTTAAGTAGAATTTTTAATTCCGCATTATTGTCATATTTCATATAGCCATCACCTATTCACCCCCCTCTAGGTGATTTCATATTTATGGACCAAGGACGTAAACACCTTATGTTATATATCAAATTGAGTTTACTTTTGGAAAAAAACTTCCAAGACCCCTTTTGAGTTTACTATTTGAGAAAATCAAATGTGTTATAATTTTGAGTTTTTGGTTGTAAATATTTTGTTTTGAATACCAAGGATAATCTAGATAAATTTGATACCAAGTTTAATGAAGATATATTTGTTGGGTATTCAAATACTAGTAAGGCTTATAATGTCTTCAATAGGTCAATTTTGACTATTAAGAGTCTATGCATGTTAAACTGGGGAATTTAATACTCTTGTGAAGAATATTATAGAGATTGATTCCTTATTTGAAGATATGGAGAAGATCTCTTTGAAAGGCTCACCATTACAAGAAGATGACAATCCAAAAGATGATGAACATGGTGAAGTTCAAGAAGTGGAAGTAGAACTAACGCAACCACTACTGAAGGATTGGACATATGCCACAAGTCATCCCAAAGATCTCATCTTAGGTGATGTATCTAATGGGGTAACTACTTGCTCCAAACTTCATGATATTTGTGGGAATATTGCTTTCATATCTCATATTGAGCCCAAGAACATCCTCGAAGTCGAGGGTGACTCATATTGGTAGCTTTATGCAAGAAAAGCTTAATAAATTTGGGCGCAATCAAGTTTAGCACCTTGTTCGTAAGCCCCATGATAGACCAACTATTGGTACTAAATTAATCTTTAGGAATAAGTTAGATGAATCGAAAATATTATTAGGAATAAAACTAGGTTAGTGACCCAAGATTACACCCAAATTAAAGGTATCGATTTTGAGAAAACCTTTGCAACCATGGCACGGCTTGAAGCCACACGGATGACACTTGCCTTTGCTTCTTTCAAGAATTTTAAGTTTTTTCAAATGGATATTAAAAATACATTTTTGAATGGTTTCATCGAAGAGGAGATGTACGTTGAACTACCTCTTGGGTTTGTTGACCCTACACATCCGGATTTTTGTTTTCAAACTTAAAAAGGCTTTATATATTTTAAAACAAGCTTCAAGAGTTAGTATAAAATACTTAGTTGTTTTCTTGTTGAAAATGGATTTATTAAAGGCAAAGTTGACCTACCTTATTTACAAAGCATGTAGATAATGATATCTTGATAGTATAAATATATATTGATGATATCATTTTTGAATCTATTAATGAAAAATTTTGTAAGGATTTTGAATCATGCATGAAGAAAAAGTTCGAAATGAGTATGATGAGAGAACCTAACTATTTCCTTGGACTCCAAATCAAGCAAAGGAGTGATGGAATCTTCGTCAATCAAGCCAAATATAAAAGAAAGCTTATCAAGAAATTTAGATTAGAAGATGCGAAGATTAGTAAGAATCTCATGGCTACCACAACCAAGCTTGATAAAGATGAACAAGGTAAAACCGTTAACATTAAACTCTATCGTAGCATGATTGGTAGCTTGTTTTACTTGACGGCTAGTAGACCAGACATTATGTTTAGTGTTTGTTTGTTTACTAGATTTCAATCTTGTCATCAAAAGTCTCATTTAAGCAGTAAAACGCATTATTAGATATCTTAAGTTTTGGCCCAGAGGTCTTTCACCTTAGTTTTGATGATGACTAACTTATGAAGGTTAGTTACTAGTGATCTTGTGTTTAACAAGTTTCAGATATTGATCAAGATCTTAGTAGTAATTTGACTTCAACAAGAGATTCACAGTCAAAGTGTTGAAGCAATCAAGTGATGAATCAAGAGCTCGCGCATTAAGATAGTATCTAACACTCGGTTGGAGTTAAGCTCATTTGGATCATGTTTGGACTGAGTCGGCTTGGAGAAGGAGTTCTATAAGAAAACTTTAGTTTGTTTAGTTTAGTTTTTTATTTATATCTTGTGTAAAGATAGTTAGTCTTGATATGCTCAAGTATACACACACACAAAATAAATAGTTTTTGGTTTCGGTTTAACCGGTTATGGATTTTCAAAGAACATATCTTTGGTTTTTATGGATAGATTTTATCTAAAGTAGTTTACATGGTTTATATGTATAGTGAATTCATCCATATACAATGTTTGGTTCATAATGTTTAGAAGCTTACTTTGATGTATATCTGGTTCATGGTTTCAAGTTTTGCTTTTAATAAAACTTAGTTTTGGATTTAATATCAAAAACATCGATATATCTTTTATATGTGTATTAGATTCTATCCATACATACTATGTTTCAAAAGTGTTTCTATATCATATTTTTGTATTTATACAAGTTTTGGATAAAACGAATTTTCATTGCAATATCCCAGTTTTGAAAAATACCGTCTTTGGTTTAAAGCTAAATTTTTATATCACAAAAATAGTTAAAATTGTTTGAAATATGTGTTGAATTTTAGTCATACATATTTGTTCTTCAAATATTTATAAAAACTTATTTTTGTGGATTATATGTGATTTTATGAGATTTTATAAGTATTAAAAAGACCAAGTTTTCAAACCCAAAATCCCAGCTAGAGCCTGCTGGCGGTCGACCAAACTAGAGCTCGGTCGACTGAGCGGTCGATCGATGTGCACAAGAACGCGCACAAGGCCTTGCCTATATGGCCAGTCGACTGCACGGTGACTGAGAGACCATAGGTCTTTGTTTGGCACGGTCGACCCGACGGTCAATCGACAGGCATATGTGCCTTGGGGTCGGTCGACCAGGCGGTCGATCGAAGGCTCAAACGGTCAAAAATCTGACCATTGGCTAATCGACCGACAACCCAATCTGAGCAGTTATTGACCCCAACAGTTATTCTCCTTGGCTCTATATAAAGGGGTTTTGGGGGCTGTTTTGCAAGAGATTTTTAGGAGACTTTTAACTAGTTTTCTAGTGCTTTCTTGCCTACATTCTTAAGAGTTTCAAAAGAGTTTTTGGACTTCAAATCTCTATCTTTATTGTTTTCAAAGTGTTGGAAAATCAAAGAAACAGAAGTATTTGGGAAATTTATTTTGTGCTTTATTTTTCATATCGATCTAGAGTTTTTCCCAAGTGGTTTTCTTTGTGTTTTCTTTTCCAAAACACTTTATTTTCTTATACTTGAGCTATCATCTCTAATTTTATCCTTAGGATCTTTGTTTGTGAGAAAAATTATTTATGATCCTTTGAGATCAGCAAGAGAGTATTTGTGATCTTTGTGATCACCAAGCTGTAAACCTTTTCTTTTCTTTGGCTTAGTGCCCACCTCTTGTGTAGAGGTTTGTATTAAGAGAGTGGAGTTGTGTACTTTCGGGTAGAGTTGTAATTCCTTAGTGGATATCTCTTTGTGGAAGGTCCTATGTGGACGTAGTGAAAATTCTTCTGTGAGAAGGCAAGGACGTAGAGCAAGATGCTCAAACTTTGAAACAATTCTACCGTGTTTGTGATTGCTCATCTCTCTCTCTCACTTGTCTATATATCTTGCATGCTTATATTGTTTATCTCTTTATATGCTAGATACACTTGTGCTTAATTGATATATGCTTGGGATTCTTTGCTCACACTTGTATTCAACCAAGAGAGTCCTAGTGGCACCTTAACTCTTAATCTAGAGGAATCTTGAGGAGATAGTCCAGAGCCCTTCACCGAGAATTCAGCTACACTCTTTGGTTATACCTTGTATGTTATCTTAATAATTTTTAGTTTGCACAAGTAATCTTTAATTCCGCATTAGTTTGCATTAGACTAGCTAGTACACCTATTCACCCCCTCTAGGTGTATTTCAATTGGTATCAGATCCTACACTCCTGATATTCGGTTTAACCACCTAGGAGTGAGATTCTTAGATAGCTAATCTAGATTTGTATTTGCACACATATTATTTATACACTCATGGATTTTCTTGCCTCTCCCATGAATGATGGTTCCAACATTGACATGTGGAGGTTTAAGATAAGTATATACCTAAAAACCCTAGGATTGCATGTATATTTTGCTACTACCAAGAAATTCTGCCTTGGTAATGACAAGTACATTGAGGCTAATACGCAAGCCTTAGAGGTACTTAGACACACACTAAGCAAAGATGATATATTGTTTCTCATTGTGATTCTGCTTTTGCAGTGTGGAACACATTGACCTCTTCTGAGCTACAAATGACAAACTATGTGGAGAAGGAACCCTTGGTGGATGAGTCTAACAAAGCTTGCTATATGGTCTAAGGGATTGACTCTGTTGAGGTACATTCGAATACTCAACTAGATGATAGTGCTAGCTCTTCTAATGATCATCATGATAGTATGGATGCCCATACCTTAAATGAAGAGTTTTCCCTATTTTGTGAAAACTTATTAAATAAATATAAACTTTTGGAAAAGAAAAGTTTTGAATTAAAAGAAGTACATAAAAATTTGTTTTTTAAAGTTGATATGGTTTTGCAAGAGAAAGTTGAGGTTTCCAATGAAAGGAACTCATTGAAATCCCAATTTGATCTTGCCTTATAAGAAAATGAATTTTTGAAAAAATAAAAATGATTTTGATCTTGTTTTAAAGAAAAATGAGGCTTTGTCTTCAAAACTGGATTTTGTTTTAAAATAAAATGATGTTTTGAAAATAAAATTGCTTTGATTTCAAAAGAATTAGAATTTGTTTCAAATGAAAATATTTCTTTGAAAAATTATTTGGCTTCTCATTCTTGTCATGATTCTATTGTTATACCCTCTATTGATAAGAATGCATGCTCCACTTCTTCTTCAACAATTGAAAATGATATTTGTGTATTGAAAAGAAGTATAGATTGTTTGGGCTCCACTTTGAGTCTTTGTGCCATGAACCACACACGTTTGGAATTTATGTTTTGAAAGAAACATACTCCACATATTTTCACGGCATATACATGCTTCTCATGTTCACACACATGATACTATGTATGCTCATGTGTATACTTGTACACATTGTGGACGTACGGGTGACCTTGCAAAATTTTGTTATGATAGAATGTATAATTCAAATTTTGCAAATAAATTTATTTGGGTTAGGAAAGATGCTAATCCCCATGAACCCAAGAAAGTGAGGGTATCAAAATCCACTCTTATTGTATTTGATGTAGGTGTGGGCTCTCACTTGACGTGAGGGTATTGGTGCCTTGATGGTGGATGCGATCCGAGCGTAAAGATCATATTTTTGGATGCATCACTTTCAAGGAATGTTTGGTAGAAGGACCACCATGATTTGAAGACGTAGAGATTGGTTCATTAGTTTTGATAACTATCTCTAACTCTTATTTTGTTTACATGCCTTTACATTATTGATTTGTTAGCATGTCATGTTTTAATGCACATGATGTTAAATGCAATGTTATTAGACGTGTGATATACATAGATAATCTTTGAGATATGCCCATGTTCATATGTGTAACACCCCGCTCGCAGAATACGTACTTAGTTGCATATTTAGATTTTTCAATCGTATTTTTTGATTTACTTCCTGTATTTATTTTGTTTTATGAATTATTTATATGATCATTTTGTCGTGATCTAGATTCGTGAACTCGGAGTCAGCCCTAGTCTGAACCGAGGACCTGATCCTAGTTTATTGCTCAATTTGATCTTTTTGGTAGTCAGATTTGACCGATTTCAGTTTCAAATATTATTTTCCAATATTTTAGATTTTTTATGATTTTCTGGAATTTTTCTGAATTAAATTGGAAATCTTTAAAACCGGGTCGATTAGTGCCGCTGACCGATTCTCAGATTTTTAATTTATAAATAGAGTTAAAATTCTAGAAACAGCTTTCACATTATTTCTTAAAAGCATATTTTCTATCTAAATATATTTTTTTGAGATTTTTCAGAATTTATCAAAATCCCACCGACCCGGTGTAGACCGGTATCGACGGTTGACTTCAGGATTTTTATTTTGAAAACGAGATTGAATCTCTGCCAAACAACTTAAAATAGTATTTATTATTTTTGAGAATTTTTGGGAAACTTTTCGAGTTAATTTATTTTTGGACTTTTCTGGAGTTTCGGTGTTTCCCAGATACCAGAATCTTATCCTGATATTTTATTTTTCTCTTTTTCTTATTTTCTCTCTCCCTCCTCAGACGCGAGGCTCACCAAATACAAATCTGGTCTTTAATGCAGAGATCCACTTCCTTTCTGCATTTAACGCACTTCAAATCAACTCTAATAAGTCATTATGACTTTTTATCTTCTCTGTCTAACGTGACTCTCACGTTTTCTATTGGACGCGGATCTCATCTCCGCGTCTGGCTCTCTTTGGCCTAGAAGCAGGCCTGGGTGAATTGAGACGCAAGTCTCATTTAATGAAAGGCATGACAATGGAAAACTTGTAATAATCATTAGCTAACCTATATATATATATACACCCCTTTTTTTTCTTCTTTCATTCTTTCTTCCTTCTTCTTCTAGCAAGCAAGCCAACGGCAGCAGCAAAACTAGCCCCCCTTGGTTGTGTTTTCTGGCCATCACCACCACCAAACCCTCCTTCCTTCACTCTCTATCATTCCTTCCATCTCCTTCTCCATTCTAGCAATAACAAACAACAACAATACCACCATTTTGTTGGCCCAAAGGCCTTCCACTCTAGTTTTGATGATGATTAACTCATGTAGTTATGTGTACTAATTATCTTGTGATGTTTAAGTTTCAGATCATTAATCAAGATATTAGTTGGTGAAAGCTTCCACACATCTTTCACATGTTGATTCAAGAGCCCGAGCGTCAAAGATCATATATAGCACTTGCTCGGTGGATCAAAGAGTTTTGGATCGAGTCGGCTTGGAGATTGCGCTCTACAAGAAGACTTAGGTATCCTAGTTTAGTTTTGTGTTTAGATCCAAATTGTAAAGATTAGAATAGTATGATATGCTCAAGTTCACAACGCACACGTTTCATGTTTTGAATATTGGTTTTCGGTTTTTCCGTTTTAGGTTTAACCGATCTTGGTTTTCATGAATAGATAGATCAAAACAAGTTTACATGGTTTAATGTATATTAGATTTTTTCTATATACATGCATGCTTAATTTCCTAGACAAACTTAGTTTTGACTTACCTATTTCATGTGTATTATGTTTTGGTATTTTTGTCAAAACATATTTTGGAATTAATGACAAAAACTATGATATGTACATGTTTCATGTATATTGGATTTCTATCCATATGCATCATGTTTCAAAATGTTTAAATATCGTGTTTTTGTATTTGGATGAGTTTTAGACAAAATGTATTTTCTACTCAAAATCCAAGTTTTAGAAAATACAGTTTTTGGTTTTTAAACAAAATTTCTATAACACAAAAATAGTTCAAAATGTTTGAGACTTGTGTTAAACTTTTTAACACAAGTTTGTATTTCAGTTAAAAATGATAAAACTATTTTTGTGGATTTTTAGAGATTTAATGAGAATTTTTAGGATTAAAAATTATATGTTTTTGCTGACCAGAACAGTGTCTGCCAGGCTAGGTCGGTCGACCGGAACGGTCGACCGCACCATGTAGCCGGTCGACCGTTCGGGTCGACCGACGTGCACGGATACGTGCACGCTGGCTACACTTGTAGGCGGTCGACCGTGCCGGTCGACCGACTGAGAGCAGTTGCTCTCTGTTTGTTTGGGTCGACCGGGGCGGTCGACCGGCAGCTGTCGACGGTCAAAAATTGACCGTTGGACGGTCGACCGGACCGGTCGACCGGTAGTGTATTTCTGGCATTTCTGCTGCCAACGGCTATATTTTTCTGGGGTCTATAAATACCCCATTGAAAAGAGTTTTTCTCCAAGAATTTTTGTGCGAATTTTTTCCTACTCTCTGGTGTTTTTACAGCAATCAAAAGAAGTTTTTGAACTCATATTGAACAATCTATTTGGTATTTTTGCTAGGGTTTGGAAAATCAAAGAAAGGATTTTTGGGAAAAGATTTTGATTGAACTTCTCTATCTTGGTTTCAGTTTTTCCCAAGGATTTTTCTTTGTGATTTTGATTTCCATTCCATTGGTTTTCTCCACACTTGAGCTAAAATCTACTATCTCTTCTATAGGATTTTTGTGTGGGAGAAAGAGATTGTTTGTGGTTGCTTGTTGAACCACCAAGTTGTAAAACCCAATCTTTGTTTGGCTTTGTGCCTTGGGTTGTATCCCTCAAGTTGTGAGGTGATCCTTGTGTTTGCTTTGTGCTAATCCCTCAAGTTGTGAGGTGATTGTTTTGTTGGATTGGAGCTTGCCTCAAGGAGGAGGTTGTGGTTGTAAAGAGAGGAGTTGGGTACTCCTTGTGAGAGTTCTTTGTGGACTTGCTAGTGGATTAGAAATCCTTCGTGTGTCGAAGGCGGGGATGTAGAGCTGGGTGCTCGAACCTCGAAACACATCTTGTTGTTTGCGCTTGATCCATTGACTCTCTCTCTATCTCTCTCTTTACTTTGTGCCTTGCAATTATTTATATTGTGCATTCATATTTGCTTGGTTTGTTGTGTGTGCATCATTTGTTGATCACACTTGAGTGTAATTTGCATTAAGTTTCTAAATTCCTCATTTAGTTCCTAGATTAGCATTGTCACCTATTCACCCCCCTCTAGGTGACTTTTCAATTGGTATCAGAACTAGTGCTCCTGATATTTAGGTTTAACCACCTAGGAGTAAGATCTTGGTTTGCTAATCTTCATTTGCATTGCTCATTTGCACTCATTTAGTTTGCTCTCATGGATAGCCCTCCTATGTTTGACCATATTAGACTTGATGTTTGGAAGGCCAATATGAGTAGGCATTTAAAATCACTAGGTCATCTAGTTTATCAAGCCTCCACACAAGAATCATTCCCTAATAGTAGCAATCATAAAAAGGCTAATGCATTAGCACTTAGAGCACTTAGAGCATCTCTCAATGAACATCTTTTACCGGTTTTTGATCGTTATGATTCGACTTTTGCAGTTTGGAGCTTATTGACGTCTCCCGAGCTTCCAAGGATTATCAACAAGATGAGGAGATCTAAGAGAGAAAAGTCCGAAGAGCATTGCTTCATGGTCAAGGGAATAACTCCCTTGAGGTACAATCGGACACTCAATTAGATGATAGCTCTAGTTCCTATTGCCATGGTTGTTTTGAAGTTCAAACATTGAATTTGAAACTTGCTCAAAAGCTTGAAAATTTTATGGAAAAACACAATCTTTTGAAAGAGGACAATCTTGTTTTGAAAAATGAATTAAAAGATTTGTGTTCTAGTTTTGAATCGGTTTTGCAAGAAAAGGAAGAGATTGCAAGTGAACGTGACTCATTTAAATCTCAACTTGACCTTGCCCTTAAAGAAATTGAAGATTTAAAAGGCAAAAATGATTGTGATGATGTTGTGAAGCACAATGAGATTTTATCTTCAAAATTGGATTTCACTTTTAAAGATAATCTTGTTTTGAAAAATAAAATTGATTCAATTACAAAAGAATTAGATTTGGTTTTAAAGAAAAATGAATCTTTGAAAATTGATATTGATTCTCATGTGTGCCATGCTAGTATAGCTTCTTCTTCTTGCACACCTATTGTATGCTCCACTTTGTCTTCCACTATTAAAAATGATATAAATGTTTTGAAGAAAAGTGTTCAATATTTGGGCTCCACTTTGAGCCAATGCACATTGAATCATTCACGTTTGGAAACCTTGGTTCGCAAGAAACAAGGTCCATCTTTGCATGCACACCCTACACGGCATACACATGCTTTCCACGGACACAACCATGACATGTATGCTCATGTGTACACATGTACACATTGTGACCGAAAAGGCCATCTTGCTAGATTTTGTTATGATCGTATTTATCATGAAAATTTAGCAACTAATCTTGTTTGGGTTAGAAAAGAAACTAACCCCTATGGACCCAAAAGAAAATGGGTAACAAAAACCACCTCCTTAACTTTTGATGTAGGTGGGAGCTCTCGCATCACGTGAGAGTATTGGTGCCTTGAGGTGGATGCATTCTAAGCCTAAAAGAGAACCATTTGGATGCTTCACTCTCAAGGGGATTTGGTGGAGAGGACCTCCATTGGTTTGGAGAACTAGAGATGCACCTTCATCAGTTTTGGTATCATTCTCTAACTCCCATTTTTATTTACATGTTTTTTCATATTCATCAATTTATAGCATGTCTTGTTTTATTGTTCATTATGCTTATGTCATGTAAATTAGATTAGTGATATACATATTTAGTTACTTGAGACACCCATGCTTTATATGGATCTTATCTTTGTGTTCTCACCTTATTTAGTACTATCATGTATGCCCTAGATCTAATGTACATGCATATACATAATGATCTTATGGATGTTTATGATTTTTGTTTTATTTACCATGTTTTATTGTTTCATGATTAGTATGTTAAATGCCATGTTTATTAGACCCTTGACATGCAATGTATAGCTTTTGAGATCACCCATGTTTAGTATGGACCCATATTTTGTGTTCTCTTTATGTTTTAGCTATCATGTTAATCATAGATCTAATGCACATGTCTTTGTCATGCTAATCATATGGTTGACTATGACTTTTTGTTTTAATAATTCATGTTTTGATTATTATGTTTATCATGTTGGGTTATGAATTCCGTTTTATACTTCATGTTTTGACTACTTGCTTGAATGATAGTTTTCATTAAGACTAGGATTTATACTTGTACAACTAGTGAGCTACAAATAGACTTTTATATATGTTTGTGCTTAAACGCTCATTTGTATTCACTTGATGTACTAGTATTGTCTAGTTTGGATGATTCTTACATTTGACTTGTATTCACCATTTTACATGTTTTGTTTGACTTCATGTATATGTCCATCTAGACCAAACTATCATTTATACATATACATCCTTGAGCCACGTGCCTTCATGCATATACTTTTGTGGTCTCATTGTGTTTAGGATATGTATGTATACTTTAGTTTGTACATGACATACATATGCCTTGAAGTTTAAATCATGTTTTGATGATTTTCATGTTTTTAGGTGATTTCACATTTATGATGAATATCATGTTTTTAAGATGATTTCAATAGGTGATTTCACATCTTAGATGAGTTTCATGTTTTTACTATTGAGCTTGATTGTCCATTTTCATGTTGATATGTTTCTCACAACACTTGTACACTCACCTTATTTAATGTTTTCTCATGATTTAGTTTTCATGAGTACAAATTGTGCTATATGAATTTTGAGTGTTTTAGTGCCATGTGGTTTACATGTGTCTTTTTGAAAAATATTTTTTGTTTGAAGGATCTCATACTAGTTGATTCATATAACTAGTTGTGATATTCTTCCTTGGTAGTAGTTTTCAAACATACTATAGTTGTAAACCTATTTTTGAAAACCCCTACCATTTAAAGGGCGGTTGGATAGGAGATCATGTTCATGTTTACTTTAAAATGAAAACCATTTGAAACTTGAACCATGATTGGGAGGTATAGGAATATGATGTATACACTTGATCTTATTGTTGTTTCAATTGGTATCATTGATTTCTTTCAATTGGTATCAATCCTAACATTTCTTGTATACTCATATATTTTCGTATATGAATGCTTGCATTTCAAAGAATATCAATTCCATTGGTATCTACTTTTCATACATATATATGTTTTATTTGTGCTTATTATATCCATATATCTTTAAGCACAAATCTTGTTTATGATGATAAGCTTGAGCTTCAACTTTGTTTCAATTGATTTAGTTTGCAATTGGTATCTTAATTCAAGCCTTATCATAGTTTTTATTGGTATTTCATAAAGGGGGAGAAAATCTTGTATTTCTTCTTTCAATTGATTTTTAGTATTCCACTCCCTTGCTTTATGATAGAAAATAATTTCAATTGGCAATAATTTCAATTGGTGTCAAAATCATATGTGTTTATATGTTTAATACTTTGGTATTAAAGATCTATGTTTAATTTCAATTGATATCAAGATTGTTTATTCACAATTATAAAAATCGGTTGTTTTGTTTTAACCCCTTTGTTGATGATTGACAAAAAGGGGGAGAAGAATTTGAGTTTATATGCATGTTTGCATATGCATGTTTTATGTTTTTAATATTTTTATTATTAAGTTCAATTGGTATCCAAAGCATTATTTAAAGAACATGTTTAGTTTTGATTAGTTTTGGTATCAAGAGCTTGTAAAAGAGATCATGAGTTTTGTTTTGCATATATTGTGTTTAATTGGTATCTAGAGCATGTTATGTTTAGTTTAATTAGTATCAAGAGCATGTTTATTTTTTAAGATTTTCATTGATATCAAGAGCATGTTTATTTGTTTTTGCTTATTGGTATCGAGAACATGTTTATTTGTTTTATAATTTCATTGGGATCTAAAGCCATTTATTAGTTGTTTATTCTATGCATGAGTTAAGGGGGAGCTTCTTTGAAGCTTAAAACTTTAATCCATGCATATATAACTCCATGAGTTTTGTCATCATCAAAAAGGGGGAGATTGTTGGCCCAAAGGCCTTCCACTCTAGTTTTGTTGATGATTAACTCATGTAGTTATGTGTACTAATTATCTTGTGATGTTTAAGTTTCAGATCATTAATCAAGATATTAGTTGGTGAAAGCTTCCACACATCTTTCACATGTTAATTCAAGAGCCCAAGCGTCAAAGATCATATATAGCACTTGCTCGGTGGAGCAAAGAGTTTTGGATCGAGTCGGCTTGGAGATTGCGCTCTATAAGAAGACTTAGGTATCCTAGTTTAGTTTTGTGTTTAGATCCAAATTGTAAAGATTAGAATAGTATGATATGCTCAAGTTCACAACACACACATTTCATGTTTTGAATATTGGTTTTCGGTTTTTCGGTTTTAGGTTTAACCGATCTTGATTTTCATGAATAGATAGATCAAAACAAGTTTACATGGTTTAATGTATATTAGATTTGTTCTATTATACATGCATGCTTAATTTCCTAGACAAACTTAGTTTTGACTTACCTATTTCATGTGTATTATGTTTTGGTATTTTTGTCAAAACATATTTTGGAATTAATGACAAAAACTATGATATGTATATGTTTCATGTATATTGGATTTCTATCCATATGCATCATGTTTCAAAATGTTTAAATATCATGTTTTTGTATTTGGATGAGTTTTAGACAAAATGTATTTTCTACTCAAAATCCAAGTTTTAGAAAATACAGTTTTTGATTTTTAACAAAATTTCTATAACACAAAAATAATTCAAAATGTTTGAGATTTGTGTTAAACTTTTTAACACAAGTTTGTATTTCAGTTAAAAATGATAAAACTATTTTTGTGGATTTTTAGAGATTTAATGAGAATTTTTAGGATTAAAAATTACATGTTTTTGCTGACCAGAACAGTGTCTACCAGGCTAGGTCGGTCGACCGGAACGGTCGACCGCACCATGTAGCCGGTCGACCGTTCGGGTCGACCGACGTGCACGGATACGTGCACGCTGGCTACACTTGTAGGCGGTCGACCGTGCCGGTCGACCGACTGAGAGCAGTTGCTCTATGTTTGTTTGGGTCGACCGGGGCGGTCGACCAGCAGCTGTCGACGGTCAAAAATTGACCGTTGGACGGTCGACCGGACCGGTCGACCGGCAGTGTATTTCTGGCATTTCTGCTGCCAACGGCTATATTTTTCTGGGGTCTATAAATACCCCATTGAAAAGAGTTTTTCTCCAAGAATTTTTGTGCGAATTTTTTCCTACTCTCTGGTGTTTTTACAGCAATCAAAAGAAGTTTTTGAACTCATATTGAACAATCTATTTGGTGTTTTTGCTAGGGTTAGAAAATCAAAAAAAGGGTTTTTGGGAAAAGATTTTGATTGAACTTCTCTATCTTGGTTTCAGTTTTTCCCAAGGATTTTTCTTTGTGATTTTGATTTCCATTCCATTGGTTTTCTCCACACTTGAGCTAAAATCTACTATCTCTTCTATAGGATTTTTGTGTGGGAGAAAGAGATTGTTTGTGGTTGCTTGTTGAACCGCCAAGTTATAAAACCCAATCTTTGTTTGGCTTTGTGCCTTGGGTTGTATCCCTCAAGTTGTGAGGTGATCCTTGTGTTTGCTTTGTGCTAATCCCTCAAGTTGTGAGGTGATTGTTTTGTTGGATTGGAGCTTGCCTCAAGGAGGAGGTTGTGGTTGTAAAGAGAGGAGTTGGGTACTCCTTGTGAGAGTTCTTTGTGGACTTGCTAGTGGATTAGAAATCCTTCGTGTGTCGAAGGCGGGGATATAGAGTTGGGTGCTCGAACCTCGAAACACATCTTGTTGTTTGCGCTTGATCCATTGACTCTCTCTCTATCTCTCTTTACTTTGTGCCTTGCAATTATTTATATTGTGCATTCATATTTGCTTGGCTTGGTTGTGTGTGCATCATTTGTTGATCACACTTGAGTGTAATTTGCATTAAGTTTTTAAATTCCGCATTTAGTTCCTAGATTAGCATTGTCACCTATTCACCCCCCCCTCTAGGTGAGTTTTCAATTTAAAAATGAAACTATACCAATTGAAGAACAAAAATCTTGATACCAATTGATAAGTAAACAACATACATTTGGAGCACTAAAGATCCACAGAAAAATATAGCCGTTGGCAGCAGAAATGCCAGAAATACACTGCCGGTCGACCGGTCCGGTCGACCGTCCAACGGTCAATTTTTGACCGTCGACAGCTGCCGGTCGACCGCCCCGGTCGACCCAAACAAACAGAGAGCAACTGCTCTCAGTCGGTCGACCGGCACGGTCGACCGCCTACAAGTGTAGCCAGCGTGCACATATCCGTGCACGTCGGTCGACCCGAACGGTCGACCGGCTACATGGTGCGGTCGACCGTTCCGGTCGACCGACCTAGCCTGGCAGACACTGTTCTGGTCAGCAAAAACATGTAATTTTTAATCCTAAAAATTCTCATTAAATCTCTAAAAATCCACAAAAATAGTTTTATCATTTTTAACTGAAATACAAACTTGTGTTAAAAAGTTTAACACAAATCTCAAACATTTTGAACTATTTTTGTGTTATAGAAATTTTGTTAAAAACCAAAAACTGTATTTTCTAAAACTTGGATTTTGAGTAGAAAATACATTTTGTCTAAAACTCATCCAAATACAAAAACATGATATTTAAACATTTTGAAACATGATGCATATAGATAGAAATCCAATATACATGAAACATATACATATCATAGTTTTTGTCATTAATTCCAAAATATGTTTTGACAAAAATACCAAAACATAATACACATGAAATAGGTAAGTCAAAACTAAGTTTGTCTAGGAAATTAAGCATGCATGTATATAGAACAAATCTAATATACATTAAACCATGTAAACTTGTTTTGATCTATCTATTCATGAAAATCAAGATCGGTTAAACCTAAAACCGAAAAATCGAAAACCAATATTCAAAACATGAAACGTGTGTGTTGTGAACTTGAGCATATCATACTATTCTAATCTTTACAATTTGGATCTAAACACAAAACTAAACTAGGATACCTAAGTCTTCTTGTAGAGCGCAATCTCCAAGCCGACTCGATCCAAAACTCTTTGATCCACCGAGCAAGTGCTATATATGATCTTTGACGCTCGGGCTCTTGAATCAACATGTGAAAGATGTGTGGAAGCTTTCACCAACTAATATCTTGATTAATGATCTGAAACTTAAACATCACAAGATAATTAGTACACATAACTACATGAGTTAATCATCATCAAAACTAGAGTGGAAGGCCTTTGGGCCAACACATTTACCTTTCTTTTCTCTACCATGAACCCATTAACCTCCAAAGCTTCACCACCATTTCCACCACCACCTCCACCACTTCGGCCACCAACAATCACACCAAATGCTTCTCCTCAGAGTGCTTTTTCTATCGAGCTATAACTTCATTCTCTGAAACCTCGTTTTCAAAACTCCAATTTTTCCATTTGAACTACACTTGCACCCTGTGGCTTTTGGATTTGGGGCTACCCACATGGTGATTGAGTTTGAACTTGCACACAAAATACAGTATTTCTGATTTTAAGATTAAAAAATGCAAGTTACTCAATTCTACCGCAATAGCAAGTGGCTATGAGGGTCGTAATCCAGAAGGAGGGACTAGCGATGGAAGCTTTTTTTAGTAAGTTTTCTTTTAAGATACAAATGATGGTTAAAATTCTTCTTTTAGTTCTTGTAAAGAAAAAGAGAAAAATTAGGTTAAAGTGAGTTGGGAAGAAAGTGGTAGAATGAGAAGATGGAGAAAATAGAAGTGATATGTACAAACAAAATGAAAGAGTGAATGAGATTTGGGTGATTATGGTGCTGGTGATCTACATTGAAAGTTACAAGAAAAGAAAAAAAAACTAAAACCTAAAAAAACATACTTACCTCTTCTGCACCTGTTTACCTTTCACTCGTATCGACGATGTACCTTTCTTTGAAGGCGAACGAAGCAAGGCAGATGAGATCTTCCCCATTCCCGATTTACACTATGAAATGAAGGGGCGAGCTATACTACCATAGAAATGGATGTCCATCACCATAAGCCATCAACGGTACTTGCAAGGAGAAGGCAACTTCGAGGCTATCGGTTTCATTTAGATCCACAAACACAAAAGAGGAAAGTGAACAAAAACAAGAGTAGAAAAGAAAAGGAAACCTCGATTCGATTCAAATAAAATGGAAGAAAAGATCACTTACACTGGTGTCACCTTCAGTACAAACTTGCTCTCATTTCCCATGAAAGTATCCTCTCCTCTCAGTTACATAAATAAAACAAAAATTACATGAAAGAAAATAAAAACCTAAGTTACAAACTACAAATTAGCTAAGTTCTATTCTCTGCTTGGTCGTTCCTTTTTGCCTTTGAGATTGCAGGTATTTATAGAAGAAATGCAGAGGTTAGAGGAGTATGAAGATAGGGAAAGCTGGCTATTTCTGAATTTAAATCCTCCCCTTATCTCCAAACTTGATTTGATGTGGATATTCAGTTCTGATTTGCAGTTTATTGGCGTGTTGATTGTTGAATATCACTTAACAAATGATAGAATTAGAAATAGTGATCAACATAAGAGTTGTAACCCTATAAGTCTGCTTTCTGGATTATCTTGAATCATCAGATTTGAGATTCGGTAGCGAACGTTATGATTCAAATACTTAAATATATTCAGTCAGAATCTGAGTCAAACTTGTTTCATCCCATCCGTTGATCTTCTCTTTATCCATTTATCTCTCTGTATTTGATATTATCTGATTGTTCTACATATCTACATATTTTACCACTTCCATACTATACATTTTGTAAATAATATGTGATTTCTTATCCATTTTCTCTCTATTGTTACAGGTCCACAACTTAAAAGAGAAAAGCCAATTAATCACTTTAATTAGCAATAATTAAAGTGATTAAATCCATAATCCCAAAAGAGCCAAGATTTGAATTTGGATTTAGTTGAGATCCGCGCGCCCATGGGATCTTCCAGAAGGCCACGTGGCTAACCAACTAACAACCAGATCACAACAGAAAATCTGGGCTCAACGGCCCAGATTTTGCCGCAAAAACCGCCAGATCCTTGTGGATCTGCGGCAGTTACAAGTTAGTTGGAGACCGGATTTTGCGCCAACGGCCAGGGCTCTAGATGCTTCTCTGGGATGGCTATAAATAGAGGACCAAGGATCGTGTGTGAACCAGAGAGAGAAGAGAAGAAAGTAGGGAAACTCTTGCATTTTGATTTTCCTAGGTTTTTAGTCTTCATCTTCTTCCTCCTAGAGATTTTGACAAAGTGAGAGAGAGAGTGCTGTTTGAGAGCTTGTACCAAGGAAGTGACATTCTTGTAGCCAAGGATTAGTCAAAAAGACTCCATTCTTCTCTCTTTGCAAAGCTCTAGTATGTTGTATTTTACCTTGCTTTAGTTTGTTGCTTTGATTCTAGTTCAATTCTATTGCTTGTGTTTTGTTGCTTTACTACATGAATAGTTGTGTTGTTTCTAGTGTAATGGCTAGCTAGATCTTTATTGCATGGCTAGTTAAGAACTTGCCTAGCTAACTTCTATCTCCTTGGATGATGCTTATCTTTATACTTGCATTGTGAACACTTCTATAACTTACCAAGAAGTAGAGTTGATTTCCCTTGACAATTGCTTGTTCATACCACCTATGACTCATGTGTGCCTCATTTAGAGCCTTGTCTAGAACAAGAGCCTTTGATGGAACATGAAGATGGTTCACCTACATATGCTACTTGTAAGAACAACTTCCCTACTTCAAGCTACTAGTTGTTGTTATGTCTTGAATGTTTGAATGAACGTTGTATCTTCTCTTTAGCATCTTTGAGTGTCACTTCTAGATTTCATCAATTGAACATCTATCTAAGAGAGCCAATGACTCATTGTGAGGCTTCAAGCTAGAACAAGAGAACACTCATCTTCAAGAAGGTAAAGAACTTGAACAAACAAACAAGTTACATCATCAATTGCCAATGAGTCAATACGAGGCAACAAAGCATCACCATTGGGTATAGCAAGTTAGCAATGAGGTAAAGTTAGCTAGCCATGTATCTTATCACCTAAAGTTTTTCCAACACTCTCTTTACTAGTTTCTTTGTCTTTACAACACACTTCCACTTCACTCAAGTTCTTTTTGGTTTCTTTTTACATAATGCACACATCCACCATTTCTTTTCTTCTTGCACTTGTGTAATTACATAGAAGTTTCTTCGTCTTTTTGCTTCACTTTGAAAAATCGTAAAGCTTCCATCGCTAGCTCTCCCGGAAGATCGACCCGGTATAGCCATACTATATCGGAGATTGGAAAGAGTTTATTGATCTTTAAATACAATTGAGGAGTAAACAAACATTAAGGTTAACTCTAAACCTCTTCTCCTTAACTGAATAATTGTGCAAGAACTCTACATTACTCTTTCCCAATCAAATTTTTGGCGCCGTTGCCGGGGAGAGCAACGGTTTTTGGTTGAAAAGTGAAGAACTAAACGAAGTCTCTTCTCTGTTGCAGGTTACAGGTTGAAGAAACAGCAAAATTTGCATAGCAGAAACATATAAGTGGACCTGGGCCTCTGCTCTCGAAAGCAGAGACCAGGATCCCTCCAAATTGCCGCAATTTCTGGGCTTTTGCCGCAGATTTGCGGCAAAGAGGAGATCACTACTAACCAGTTTTCTGCAGGGCTTGCTTCTCTGCAAAATACAGTTGCTGATATATTTTAAATCCTGTTTGCTTCACCTGATATCTGCTAATCAATAGTAAACAATTTGTTGCAAAAGTTAAAAATTGTTTAGACATTTGCATCTCTAGGCACGTGTCTTTCAATTTCTTTACTTTTACTGTTGAAGAGTGCGGGGGACAAGGTACGTAAGCATAGCATATAGACTAGGACTCACTCATTGTTTGATTTACTTATGCTTTGAGTGAACCTTGTTTGTTAATATCGTACACTTGCACTAATTGACTCTAAGGGCAAATCCCATAAAAAAGATAAGGTGGGGATTTTATCACCCCTTCCTTAGCCCACAAACCATCTTCCCCACGTACTCACAATCCTAAGCTTCTAAATAAAAATTGCTAGACGTTGGCCCTAGGGACATCCGGACTCACTTAGGAGATTATCCTAAGGGGAAAAGTGTTGGAAAGTGACTTTTGTAAAATCGGTGTCTAGGAAAGGGGTTGAGGGCCGAAAGCTCGAAGGTTGTTGGTTACTTAATTAAGGAACGTCTCTGACGGAAAACCTCCCAACAACTTTACCCTTCCCTGGCCGATTTGCTTATAGTCAAAGTCCACACCAAACCTCCTGTGGACAATCTATCGTTAGGAGTCGTCTAGGTCCAGGAAACCTAGAAAGCTTAGATTGATTTTTTTTCTTTTTCTTGATTGTTATTTTTCATTTTTCGCCTGTGTGATTGGTGCACGTTGATTGTGAAATTGTATGCAAGAGTGGTATAGAGATCCGAATTCTGCGAGGCTTGTGAGAGTTCCTACACTGCCACATACACCACCACTCGACACAATCATGACTACCAACGCGTCGTTGCAAGACAAGTTCTATCCTATCCGCCCATCACTTCCATCTTGCATTCTCCTCCCAAACACAAATGGAAATAACTTTGAGTTGAAGCCCCAGTTCATAAACACTCTTCCACGATTCCATGGCCTTGAATCTGAGGATGCGTACTTCTTCATCCGAGAGTTTGAAGAAGTATGCCTTATGATGAGAATTTCCCAGTTAACCGAGGATGCTGTCAGACTTAGGTTTTATACCTTTCGCATTGAAGGATATTGCTAAGAAGTGGCTTTATAATCTCCCAGTTAGCTCTATTTCTTCTTGGGATGATTTCGTTAAGGTCTTTCTTAAAAAGTTTTATCCTATTCATAAGACAGCCTTGATGAGAAAAAATATTATGCAATTCAAACAAGAAGCAAATGAACCGTTTTGGAAGTATTTTGAGCGCTTCAAAGACCTAGTAGCCCTGTGTCCCCATCACGGTATAGAAAAATGGCGCCAGTGCCAGATTATCTATGATGGGCTTGACTATCAGACTAGACGCTCCTTGAAACCATGTGTCAAGGAGAATTCTTAAAGAAGGATGAAGATCAGGGTTGGGATCTTTTGAGGCTCTAGCTGAAAAGACAATCCAGTGGGAGTCATGTACTGAGAAACCTACACCCACAACTTCCAGAACTGGTTTACATTCCATAGAATCCTCAATAGCTGCAGAAGCTAAGATAACTCAATTGATGAAGAGGATTGAATTGCTAGAGTCCAGGGAAACTCTGCTGTTAATCAGGTCAACCCAACACCTGTAGTAAATCCGGGTTGTACCTACTGCCATGATCTGAATCATCTGTTTGAGGAGTGTCCAGTTTATCAAACTCAAATGTTTCAGGAGAGTACGAATGCCACATACACCAGACCCACTTACAACCCTTACTCCAAAACCTATAATCCTGGATGGCGAAACCATCCAAACTTCTCTTGGAGTCAGTCTGGTCCTGAGCAGCCGAGACAACCATATCCACAAAATACCCTGCTCAGTCTCATCCACCGACTTATCACCAGAACCCACCAAATGTTCATTCTTACCAGAGCCCTCCAAGATTCCAACCATATCAAAATCCTGTGCCATACCAAGCAAATTTTCAACCCCAGTATCAACATCATCCACCACCCAATCCTTCAGACAAAAGACTTTCTGATTTGGAGAAAATGATAGAGACCTTATCTAAGAACCAAGCTTCTATGATGAATAATCAGCAGCAGGACATGAATAAATTGCAAATTCAAATAGGGCAGTTGGCTAACTCTTTGACTGAAAGACAAAAAGGAATGCTACCTAGCCAACCTGTGCCAAATCCCAAAGCCCATTTTCCTCTGCATGAAGTTGAAGACTTGGGACCCAGCCAAAGTCAATGCCAAGCCATTCAAATCCTTAGGTCTGGGAAACGTGTAGATAATAAGGTTTCAAATCATTCTCCCAAATCTGTGCTGATGCCACCACCCTGTTCCAATCCAGCCTATGCAAGACATTCCTTCATCAAGCACACAACCATCCACTTCCCAGTCAAAGGAAAAGAGAAAGTTGATGAGCAAACATATAAGCCTGTTGTCCCATTCCCAAATAGGCTTACAAATCATAAGATGAATGCTCACATGGAGAAGATAAGAGAGATATTCAATCAAGTACAAATCAATGTCCCTCTCTTAGATGCTATTCAACAAGTCCCATCCTACGCCAAGTTTCTGAAAGAAATGTGTACAAAAAAGAGAAAAGCAAGTGTCTCGAAGAAAGTCTTTCTGGCTTCCAACATAAGTGAACTGCTCAATGGTCCAATCCCTGTGAAATACAAAGATCCAGGGAGCCCTACCATTTCTTGTATCATAGGGCAGACCACCATAAATAGAGCTTTGCTTGACTTGGGCGCGAGCATCAATCTTCTCCCCTTTTCCGTCTATCAGCAGTTAGGGTTAGGCAACCTTCGTCCTACCCAGATGACAATTCAATTGGCTGACCGCTCTGTAAAGATTCCCAAGGGGGAAATTACAGATGTTTTGATACGGGTCGGGGAATTCATTTACCCCGTGGACTTTGTTTGTTCTTGAAACACAGCCCGTACAAAATCACAGAGCGCAAACACCTGTCATTCTCGGACGTCCTTTCTTAGCCACCGCAAATGCAATATCAATTGCCGAAATGGATCGATGCGGTTAACGTTCAGAGATATGACGAAAGAGGTGAATGTCTTCCATCTGGGGAAGCAGCCAAGGGATGTGGATCATGATTCTTTTGAAGTGAACTTGATTGAAGGATTGACCAGTGAACATGTGGAGGAAATTGAGTATGAGTCTGAAGAGGAGTTTGAGTTGGAGTCGGATGACTTCAACCTGGATCAGATTGTTGGATCAAATGTTGAACGGACCTCTAATTCCACACCTATTCTTCCCTTGCACCATGAGCAACCTGTTTTAGACCCTGTCCCTTCTTCTGAGCTTAAAGCTCTTCCCAATCATCTTAAGTACAAGTACCTGGATGAGAAGGAATCCTTTCCGGTAATCATTGCATCAAATCTTACTGAGCAACAAGAAGAGGACCTTCTGAATGTGTTAAGGGAAAATAAAGAGGCCATTGGTTGGACCATGGCTGACATCAAGGGAATTAGTCCTACCATTGTTCAACACAGAATTCATCTGACGGAAGATGCTAAACCAAAACGAGACCCACAGCGCAGACTTAACCCCATTATGCAAGAAGCTGTTAGATCTGAGATTTTGAAACTATTAGACAATGGGATTATCTATCCCATATCTGATAGTCAGTGGGTAAGTCCAGTCCATGCTGTGCCTAGAAAGCTGGGTTTACTGTGGTGGAAAATGAGAATAAAGAATTGATACAAACACGTCTTCCAACGAAGATTAGAGTTTGTATTGATTATAGGAAGTTGAACACCGCCACACGTAAAGACCACTTTCCACTTCCATTCATTGATCAGATGCTGGAGAGATTGGCGGGACACGAGTACTATTGTTTCCTGGATGGATATTCAGGATATAATCAAATCCCAATCGCTCCCGAAGACCAAGAGAAAATGACCTTCACCTGTCCCTTTGGAACGTTTGCGTACCGAAGGATGCCCTTTGGCCTTTGCAATGCTCCTGCAACGTTTCAACGTTGTATGTTGAGCCTTTTTTCGGACATGGTGGAGAGATTTCTAGAAATTTTCATGGACGATTTCTCGATTTATGGGGATTCTTTTGAGCAATGCTTGTACCATTTAAAGCTTGTGCTAAAACGCTGTATGGAGAAAAATTTGACACTTAACTGGGAAAAGTGTCATTTTATGGTCAAGCAAGGAATAGTACTTGGGCACAAGGTATCAAGAATAGGAATTGAGGTGGACAAGTCGAAAGTGGAAGTCATTACAAAGCTCACTGAACCTACATGTTTAAAGGACATTAGATCATTCTTAGGGCACGCCGGCTTCTATAGACGATTCATTCAAGGGTTTAGCAACATTGCAAGACCCTTGACAAATCTCTTAGGAAAGGATGTACCCTTTATCTTTGATGAAGAATGTCAAAAATCTTGGAGAGAGCTTAAGGATAGACTTGTCTCAGCACCGATCATCTCTGCACCAGATTGGACCAAGCCTTTTGAGATTATGTGTGACGCCTCTGACTTTGCTATAGGTGCTGTTTTAGGACAGCGTATTGATAATAGGCAACACATGATCTATTATGCTAGCAGAACGCTAAACGATTCCCAACTCAATTACACAACCACTGAAAAGGAATTTTTAGCTGTTGTATTTGCGTTGGAGAAATTCCGTCAATATCTGCTAGGGTCCAGGACTATAGTTTTCACTGATCACTCCGTCCTAAAATACTTGATGCAAAAGAAGGATGCTAAGGCAAGACTGATTAGATGGATACTTCTTTTGCAAGAGTTTGATTTGGAGATAAAAGATAAAAAGGGCGTTGAGAACGTGGTAGCTGATCATTTATCGAGAATCCCGAATGCACCTAAGGAGAGTATACCGATTAACGATAATTTTCCTGACGAGCATATTTTTGAGATACGTGGAGAGCCCTGATATGCTGATATAGTAAACTACCTTGCTACCAGGCAAATACCTTCCCATTGGTCAGGACAAGAAAACATCATTTTCTGCGCCAAATGCGGTTCTTCTTTTGGGATGAACCATATTTATTCAAGTACTGTCCTGACCAAATCATACGTAGATGCCTTCCTGAGGATGAACACCAGAGCGTTTTGACATTTTGTCACAAGTTAGCTTGCGGTGGACATTTTGGTCCACGGAAAACTGCTGAGAAAGTGCTTCAGAGTGGATTCTATTGGCCCACTCTCTTTAAGGATGCATATACTTTTTGCAAGCTTTGTGATAAATGTCAAATGACGGGTCGTATTACACAGAGAGATATGATGCCCCTCACACCCATCTTGGAAGTTGAAATTTTCAACCTCTGGGGCATCGATTTTATGGGACCCTTTCCTCTGTCTTACGGTAACCAATACATTTTGGTAGCCGTAGATTATGTTTCTAAATGGGCTGAAGCGATTCCAACACGGACAAATGACAACCATGTTGTCATCAAGTTTTTAAGAGACTACATCATCTCTCGCTTTGGAGCCCCCCGTGCGATAATAAGTGATAATGGGAGTCATTTTTGCAATAGGGCTTTTGAAGCCCTGATGCGCAAGTATTCTATCACTCACAAATTATCCATGGCTTACCATCCTCAAACCAATGGGCAAGTTGAAGTCACGAATAGACAGATAAAACTCATTTTGGAGAAAACTGTAGGACAGAACCGTAAGATTGGTCCATTAAACTCACTGATGCCTTATGGGCATACAGGACCGCTTACAAGACTGTCCTCGGTATGTCTCCATATCGAGTTGTATTTGGGAACCTTGTCACTTGCCTGTTGAATTAGAACACCGAGCTATGTGGGCTTTAAAACAGTTGAATTTAGATTTGGATAAAGCCGGTGCTTTAAGGAAGTTGCAGATATCCGAGCTTGAAGAACTGAGAAACGAGGTATATGATAATGCTCGGATCACGAAGCACAGAACCAAGCTTTTTCACGATAAATCCATTCACAGGAAAATTTTTGTCGTAGGACAAAAGGTTCTGTTGTATAATTCACGACTCCATCTTTTCCCTGATAAACTGAGAACCAGGTGGTCAGGGCCATTCATTGTGCAGACTGTCTTTTCCCATGGTGCGATTGAGATTCTTGACCCGAATAATGGCAACAAATTCACTGTGAACGGTCAACGTCTTAAGCCATTTTTTACCACTGATTCCATGTCACACGAAGTTCACGAACTGGGTCTTTGTGACCCAGTTTATTTGTGACAATCCCATCTGTATAGTTCCCAAGCATTTTCCTGGATATCATTTTTGGGACCATACTTGTAAATAATTTTCTTTTCCACTTTTTGTAAATAATAATAATAATATAAAAATAAATAATAAAAAAAATAGGGATTTTTGTGCATATAAAGTTTCACATTCCTAGGATTTTCTCTTCCCTAGGATTCCTTTCACTTTCAAATTCCTTTGACCTAGGGTTGTAAATAGAACTTTGACCAAGGGATAAAATTGGAAAAGTCCCTTTACCCATCCCCTATAAATACTCTCCTCACTTACTGTTCTCCCTCAAACGCAGATATCTCTCAAGATCCAGATCTTCCCTTCCAGAGCTAACCTCTGCAAATTTTTCCCTTCTCCAAATTCCTCAAATCTGCCGCAAAAATCCTTTTCTGACCGCAAATTTGCGGCACTCCGGCCATCTCTAGTGCCCAGAAAAAGTCTACGTGGTCGATTTCTTTTGTTAGTGGCAGATCCAGAGAAACACTTCCAGAATCTGTCCGGGTGCCTTCTGCACAACTGATTTGGATTTCCCCCCACGATCTCCGGGGGTGGTTTGCATTTTTCTTTCTCAAATCCATTGTTTAAGTTCAATCATCATACATGGCCCCAAGCTTGTTTGTAGAAAGGGATTTTTCAGTGCTTTTGAATATATTGGGGGATATGGGCATATCTTTGTGGATAGAATACGTGCATGGAATTGGTACTCTTTGGTTTATAGTCACAATGACCATGATGCATATTATTGCCCGGATATTGTCACTACTTTTTACAACTCTATTGACCATGCATCAGTAAATCATGACATGTACCAATTTGTATCTCACATGCCATTCGGTGATATCTTTGTCACCATCCCACTTATTGCTGAAGTTACTAATGTCCCCAGTTATCCCCACCATACGGAACCCTTGCCATTGATTGATTATATGCCCATCATGGGGATCCGTTGTACCATTCAGGACCGTGGGCTCAAAGCCAATACGACCTTCCGAAATGTTCATTGCATTGGACGCTGGGTCCAACGCAATATTTTAGGGCTTGAGCACCAATCGTCCTTTAATAGACCCGTGTTGCAAGTAATCCATGATTTAATGACACATAACCACACGGTCTGTTTAAATAGGGCCATCTTCCGTGCCATTATTGACAATTCCTCCCGCACTCGGGGTGAAAAATATTCCCATGCAATATTAATCACGTTTGTGTAAAAATTTTATGTCAGACGATGTCTTTAATACCTTTGACCGAGTGCCTGTTAATATAGAAAGACCCACAAGCTCGTATAATGGTTGTTTGCAGGCACTATGGACACCTATTGCACAACCTGAAAATGAACCTGTGGAGGTTGATTCGGAGGAAAGTTTAGAAGAAATTGATGATCCCGAATTTGGAGGCAGGAACCCCCCACTGATTCACGATCCTTCATGTCCACCATATGGAAGGGCATGAAGAAGATTTTTAAGGGGCAGGTCCGGCTCAGGAAGAGGGTAGAGGAGCAATCCTCTCGATTAAGTAGTATGGAGGCTGCTTTGAGGAGATCACAGTCGGCTGGACCTAGCACCCCCGCGGGT
This sequence comes from Agave tequilana, assembly GCA_038442645.1. Lineage (NCBI taxonomy): Eukaryota > Viridiplantae > Streptophyta > Magnoliopsida > Asparagales > Asparagaceae > Agave > Agave tequilana. The sequence goes on from JAVJIF010006765.1 coordinate 115,398, forward strand.
CCCAAACGACAGAGGGAGTAGCTTTTCCATTACCTATTTCATGCATCATTTTATCTTGCATGCATTGGGGACAATGCATGAGATAGGTATGGGGGGTAGCTAACATAGGATTTTCACTTATTTTTTTTTTTAGGTTTTTATTTTTTAGGATTTTTATTTTCTTTAGGTCTTTTTATTTCTAGATGTTTACCTTTCTTTTAGATTTTCCACTTTCTTTTTAGATTTTACTTTTCTTTTAGAAAAATAAAAAAATATATAAAAAAAAAAGAAAAATTCTTTGATCCATGTCTAAAGAATCAAACTTGAAATTTAGGGATTAAGGAAGCTCTAAATTAAGATTTCTAATTATAAGTTGAAAAGAGGAGTTTTGTTAGATTTTTAGGTTAAGTAATAAAGGATTAGAAAAATTACTAGATTTTAATTCTTTCTTTAGGATATAAACATTGAACATATTGAAGGATTAATCAAAGACTTTGTGATTTTAGTTACACATATATATTAAAAAAAATGTATATAAATAATTAATAAACCACTAATTAATCTGGTAGGTAGTGCCTTAAGAAGCATTACCAATCACGCCTAAAGGTGGTCAAAAAAGAAAAAATACTTAACTACTGATTAAGCTGGTAGGTAGTGCCTTAAGAAGCATTACCAATCACGCCTAAAGGTGGTCAAAAAAAAAATATATACTTAACTACTGATTAAGCTGGTAGGTAGTGCCTCAAGAAGTATTACCAATCACGCCTAAAGGTGGTTAAGCCCTTAAATTCCTAAGTGGCCTAGTTTACTCGAGTCATCGAACCCTAGGGATGTTTTCTCATCTGATGCCCTAAAACCATCTGGTTTGGGAGTCATCGGTAAGAGACTCGCTACATGGGTAAACTAGAAAACCTAAGGATGCTAAGGGAATGTAAATAAATAAACATTGTAAATAAATAAAAAAAATTTATATATATTAGTAAATAAATGAACTTAGTCTAAGAAAGATCCTTCATATTCATAGATGTATATATCTTAGGATTGATGCAAAATCCGGTTTTTGATCTTTTCCCTAAAAATCTTAACCTAAGATGAAACATAACTCCAAATAGATACTTATAAGAGGAATGAAAAATTTAGAATAACCTAAAACCTATAGATCAAGTTAGAATCTTTAAAACATGGATCAAAAATTTCACTAACCCTTTTCTTTTTCTTTATGGATTTTGTGGGTGCAATCCGCTGAAAACCCTCAGGAGACAACACTCCTCCTCTAGGGTAACCTAGAGGTTTAACGGCTTGTTGCACGTGCTCAGTGCAATCGTGTCACCTACGAAAGTGGTGTAATAAATTAGTTAGGATTTTTCTTTTTTCTTTCTTTTCCTTTCTTTTTGCTCGGGGACGAGCAAAAGCTAGGTATGGGGGTGTGATTGTTCTACATATTTACATATTTTACCACTTCCATACTATGCATTTTGTAAATAATATGTGATTTCTTACCCATTTTCTCTCTATTTTTACAGGTCCACAACTTAAAAGAGAAAAGCCAATTAATCACTTTAATTAGCAATAATTAAAGTGATTAAATCCATAATCCCAAAAGAGCCAAGATTTGAATTTGGATTCAGTTGAGATCTGCGCGCCCATGGGATCTTCAGAAGGCCACGTGGCTAACCAACTAACAACCAGATCACAACAGAAAATCTGGGCTCAACGGCCCAGATTTTGCCGCAAAAACCGCCAGATCCTTGTGGATCTGCGGCAGTTACAAGTTAGTTGGAGACCGATTTTGCGCCAACGGCCAGGGCTCTAGATGCTTCTCTGGGATGGCTATAAATAGAGGACCAAGGATCGTGTGTGAACCAGAGAGAGAAGAGAAGAAAGTAGGGAAACTCTTGCATTTTGATTTTCCTAGGTTTTTAGTCTTCATCTTCTTCCTCCTAGAGATTTTGACAAAGTGAGAGAGAGAGTGCTGTTTGAGAGCTTGTACCAAGGAAGTGACATTCTTGTAGCCAAGGATTAATCAAAAGGACTCCATTCTTCTCTCTTTGCAAAGCTCTAGTATGTTGTATTTTACCTTGCTTTAGTTTGTTGCTTTGATTCTAGTTCAATTCTATTGCTTGTGTTTTGTTGCTTTACTACATGAATAGTTGTGTTGTTTCTAGTGTAATGGCTAGCTAGATCTTTATTGCATGGCTAGCTAAGAACTTGCCTAGCTAACTTCTATCTCCTTGGATGATGCTTATCTTTATACTTGCATTGTGAACACTTCTATAACTTACCAAGAAGTAGAGTTGATTTCCCTTGACAATTGCTTGTTCATACCACCTATGACTCATGTGTGCCTCATTTAGAGCCTTGTCTAGAACAAGAGCCTTTGATGGAACATGAAGATGGTTCACCTACATATGCTACTTGTAAGAACAACTTCCCTACTTCAAGCTACTAGTTGTTGTTATGTCTTGAATGTTTGAATGAACGTTGTATCTTCTCTTTAGCATCTTTGAGTGTCACTTCTAGATTTCATCAATTGAACATCTATCTAAGAGAGCCAATGACTCATTGTGAGCTTCAAGCTAGAACAAGAGAACACTCATCTTCAAGAAGGTAAAGAACTTGAACAAACAAACAAGTTACATCATCAATTGCTAATGAGTCAATACGAGGCAACAAAGCATCACCATTGAGTATAGCAAGTTAGCAATGAGGTAAAGTTAGCTAGCCATGTATCTTATCATCTAAAGTTTTTCCAACACTCTCTTTACTAGTTTCTTTGTCTTTACAACACACTTCCACTTCACTCAAGTTCTTTTTGGTTTCTTTTTACATAATGCACACATCCACCATTTCTTTTCTTCTTGCACTTGTGTAATTACATAGAAGTTTCTTCGTCTTTTTGCTTCACTTTGAAAAACCGTAACGCTTCCATCGCTAGCTCTCCCGGAAGATCGACCCGGTATAGCCATACTATATCGGAGATTGGAAGAGTTTATTGATCTTTAAATACAATTGAGGAGTAAACAACATTAAGGTTAACTCTAAACCTCTTCTCCTTAACTGAATAATTGTGCAAGAACTCTACATTACTCTTTCCCAATCAAATTTTTGGCGCCGTTGCTGGGGAGAGCACGGTTTTTGGTTGAAAAGTGAAGACTAAACGAAGTCTCTTTCTGTTGCAGGTTACAGTTGAAGAACAGCAAAATTTGCATAGCAGAAACATATAAGTGGACCTGGGCCTCTGCTCTCGAAAGCAGAGACCAGATCCCTCCAAATTGCCGCAATTTCTGGGCTTTTGCCGCAGATTTGCGCAAAGAGGAGATCACTACTAACCAGTTTTCTGCAGGGCTTGCTTCTCTGCAAAATACAGTTGCTGATATATTTTAAATCCTGTTTGCTTCACCTGATATCTGCTAATCAATAGTAAACAATTTGTTGCAAAAGTTAAAAATTGTTTAGACATTTGCATCTCTAGGCACGTGTCTTTCAATTTCTTTACTTTTAATGTTGAAGAGTGCGGGGGACAAGGTACGTAAGCATAGCATATAGACTAGGACTCACTCATTGTTTGATTTACTTATGCTTTGAGTGAACCTTGTTTGTTGATATCGTACACTTGCACTAATTGACTCTAAGGGCAAATCCCATAAAAAAGATAAGGTGGGATTTTATCCCCTTCCTTAGCCCACAAACCATCTTCCCCACGTACTCACAATCCTAAGCTTCTAAATAAAATTGCTAGACGTTGGCCCTAGGGACATCCGGACTCACTTAGGAGATTATCCTAAGGGGGAAAAGTGTTGGAAAGTGACTTTTGTAAAATCGGTGTCTAGGAAAGGGGTTTGAGGGCCGAAGCCCGAAGGTTATTGGTTACTAATTAAGGAACGTCTCTGACGGAAACCTCCCAACAACTTTACCCTTCCCTGGCCGATTTGCTAATAGATTGGTGGGAGGTATCCGCGCAAAAGCGACGGGCCTAATTAAGCCAAACCACCAGCCTTCCGGGTTTCGCCCCTCAATCCCTATTCTTAGACACTGATTTGGTAGGAGTCAAATTATAACACCTTCCCCCTTAGGATAATCTCCTAATTGAGTCCGAGATGCCCCTAGGCCAACGTCTACTCAGTTTTAGTTAGGCTTGAGTTAGTGAGTGAGGAGATTGTTTGTGGGCTAAGGGAAGGTAATGACTTCCCCACCTTATCTTGTTTATAGGACAAGCCCTTAAGATTGATTGTGCAAGGTGTGCAGGATAAAAAAAAAGTAATATTCAAGAAGCAAATAATCACTCAAGAATGTTTCCTAAACTATATGCCATGCAAATGTACCTTTTGCTCCAGCACTCTTCAACAGTAATGTAAAATGTAAACGAATTAGACACGTTCCTAAATGCAAAGTCTAAATTATTTTTAGCATTTAACAAACATCATTTTACTGTTTAGGTTAGAAAGTAAATACAGTGAGACAAACAAGGAAATAGATAGCTACAGATATGAAACTTTGCACTACAGCCAAGCTGCAGAAAATACAGATTAGTAGTTCACTCAGATTGCCACAGGAATGTAGCAAATCTGAGGGCTTCTTGGCTCTGCTTTCTTGAGCAGAGTCCAAGGCCACTTATATGTCTACTGTAGCAAAAATTCCTTGTTGTCAAACCTGTACACCAAGAACAAAGAAGAAAGTTAACCAAAAATGTAAACTTTAAAGAGAATTACTTACCGTCCCTCCCCGACAACGGCGCCAAAATTTGATTGAGTTTGAACCTGCAACAAAATATAGTATTTCGGATTTTAGATTAAAGAGCGCAAGTTACTCAATTCTACCGCAATAACAAGTGGCTATGCGGGTCGTAATCCACAAGAAGGGACTAGCGATGGAAGTTTTTTTAGTAAGTTTTCTTTTAAGATACAAATGATGGTTAAAATTCTTCTTTCAGTTCTTGTAAAGAACAGAGAAAATTAGGTTAAAGTGAGTTGGGGAGAAAGTGGTAGAATGAGAAGATGGAGAAATAGAAGTGATATGTACAAAGAAAATGAAAGAGCGAATGAGATTTGGGTGATTATGGTGTTGGTGATCTACACTGAAAGTTACAAGAAAAGAAAGAAAAACTAAAACCTAAAAGAACATATTTACCTCTTTTGCACCTGTTTACCTTTCACCCGTATCAATGATGTACCTTTCTTTGAAGGCGAACGAAGCATGGCAGATGAGATCTTCCCCATTCCCGATTTACACTATGAAATGAAGGGCGAGCTATACTACCATAGAATAGATGTCCATCACCATAAGCCATCAAACGGCACTTGCAAGGAGAAGGCAACTTCGAGGCTATCGGTTTCATTTGGATCCATACACAAAAGAGGAAAGCGAACAGAAACAAGAGTAGAAAAGAAAAGGAACCCTCGATTCGATTCAAATAACAATAGAAGAAAGATCACTTACACTGGTGTCACCTTCAGTACAAGCTTGCTCTCATTCCTCCATGAAAGTATCCTGTCCTCTCAGTTACATAAATAAAACAAAAATTACATGAAAGAAATAAAAACCTAAGTTACAAACTATAAATTAGCCTAATTTCTATTCTCTGCTTGGTCGTTCCTTTTTGCCTTTGAGATTGCAGGTATTTATAGAAGAAATGCAGAGGTTAGAGGAGTATGAAGATAGGGAAAGCTGGCTATTTCTGATTTGAATCCTCCCCTTATCTCCAACTTGATTTGATGTGGATATTCAGTTCTGATCTGCAGTTTGTTGGCGTGTTGATTGCTAATATCACTTAACAAATGATAGAATTAGAAATAGTGATCAACATAAGAATTGTAGCCCTATAAGTTTGCTTTCTGGATCATCTTGAATCATCAGATTTGAGATTCGGTAGCGAAAGTTATGATTCAAATATTTAAATATATTCAGTCAGAATTTGAGTCAAACTTGTTTCATCTCATCCGTTGATCTTCTCTTTATCCATTTCTCTCTGTATTTGATATTATCCACGTTTGATCTTTAGCTAACCAAAATGGATTTATGAAAATCTGAATTTTACCGGCTTCCATTTAGTGTTATCTTTCTGATTTGCTCTGATCTTCAGTTGAGCATTTGCCCCATTCTTGATTTGTTCTAATTAGATCTGGGATCATCCTCAGCTAACCAAATAGATCCAGTTAAATCTGATTTTAACTGGTATTTATTTGGTTTAATCCTCTTTCTCTTCATTATTATCTTCTGCAAAATAGATATTTAAGACAAGAAAATTAGCAGATTTATTATACGATAAATATAGGAGTGTAATGAAAGAATACAAAATATATATACGATCACATGGGCTGCCGACCGACCACCCCTGGCCGCCAGTGAGGCCCGGCCGGCCATCCCCTTTCACTTTTCTTTCTTTCCTTCCTTTCTTTCTTTCTTTCCTTCCTTCCTTCTTTCTTTTCCTCCTTGTTTCCTTTCTTTCCCTTCACTATTCTCAACCGTGCGTCTCTCTGTCTCTCTTTCTCTCATCCTTGCGTCTCTTTTTTCCTCTCTCTCTTTCCTTAGACTTTCACTCTCTCATCTCCATGTTTCTCTCTTTCTCTTATCTTTAATTGCTAGATGCGGTTCTCTGGCGTCCAAGTAATTCTCTAACGCGATCCTTCGCGTTCTTGTGTCAACGCGACGCGGAGTTCATGCCCGCGTCCGCGTTCTTCTCGTGTCCTGGCTTAAACGGGGGTCTCGAACCCTGCGTTTGTGCCATCTACGCAACGTGACTCCCACGTCTGCGACCCCTGCGTCTCATACTCAACACCACATCTCCCTGTACACTCTCTCTCCACTTTCTCTTTGAACGTGTTTACGCGTTGGTTACCTGAATTCTAGAGAGCGGGATTTTACAGTATTTTCATATTTAGGCGAGTGTTCTCACTTTCTTTTGGACTTCCCCGCTTCGTCGGGTCGACTTGTATTTGCATTATGTATTTGTTTCTGGGTTCTATTTGTGTGTTGTTTGGAACTAACACCTTATGCAGGTACCCTTGCCTTCGGACCTAACCTCCAGGTTCAACCTCTGAGTTTTAAAGTCCTCTGAACTTTTTTTATGCTACGTCTAGTAGGCAGACCTAGCGTCAACACTTTTTCGCTTACTCCATTCGAGCATAGTTACCCCGTTAGCGTGGATTCACCGTGAGCGGTAGTATGGCGTTTATACGCTTGCTGTGACACGTGTGTCTAGCTACACTGCGAGCGGTAACCTCACCGAGCGTGATAGCATTTAGTGTTGTACATTAGCTTCGCTCCAACCCTACTTAGCTCTGCTTGAATGTTCACTTGGTTGCTGAATTACTTGTCTGCCAGTTTATCAATTCTTCTATTAATGGTTGTGAAGGGTTTAAAATCTTACTTATACTATTTTTCCTGAAACTGCATGGTTTTCTGATATTCGTTCCAATCTTGTATATCGTACTATTTTCATGTATCGCTTGACATGCTTGCATGTACCTTGCTATCACTTGTCACTTGCTTAATATCACCTTCAAGTCATATATCACCTAACACCTGATATACTACTACTTGACACTTGCTCCTTGTTATGACATGAGTTATCGCCTACTTCTTGTTATGGTATCACTTATCACCTGTCTCCTGTTATATTAATACTTGACCTGTGATTATTACATTTATGGGAATCCTGTACCTGTTATCCTTTGTAATATACAGTGACTTGTTATCATGTATTATATACAGTGACCTGTACTCCTGTTATACATGTACTCATGTACTCCTGAATTCCTGATCATGTCCTGTTTCTGTTATTCCCGTAAATTGATAATTATATAATACTATAATAAGACAACTTGCACCCAGTTTGGGAGAAACTAATGGGTCCTGAATAGTCATGTTTACAGTGGACTTATCGAGTCACGCATGGCCACATACTTGAGGGATCACCTGGCGGCCACCAGGGATTCTGTGAGGTATGCTAGCACCCCTACTCCTGTTTATTCCCGCCGAGTATGCACACGCCCTAAGCCTATTTCTATGGGATCTGCGATACTCTATTCATTTTTGGGCGTACATAAGTCTCAGTACCTAGCAGTACGTTCCGGCTCAGTACCGGATACTCCTGGACCGTTGTCCCAGACATGTACGGAGCCCATCCTAAACATAGTTCGTCGAACTTCATCAGTATTCAAATAACTTGCTCTATAAGTTATAAGTGAAAGTATATGGAATGGGACGCATACTAAGCCTACAACTTAGATGGCCCCAATTATAATAAGATGATAATATACAATTTCTTGTGTTGTTTTATAACTCGGTTGTATAGCTCAGATTTCGGTGACATGGGATAAGGGTATATAGATGAGTGTTTCCTTGTTTGGATTATTCCTTCGATGTACTAGTCTCATGGAGCCGTGACCGACCTGTATGATCGGTTTTGCTCGTAATCAGTTTTATTCAATTTTATTCGATTTTATTGGTTTTATGTTAGTTTAGGAGATATGTGATGTTGCCTTGTCTACTTTATTTATCGCCTCATTACCTGTTCTTATCATCTTATTCATGCATGTTTCCGGCTTGATATTAATTACTGTCTCTCTACTTGCTCCTGCATGCTTATGCTCACGACACGATTTTCAATGCATATTTATGATTCAGATTTATCGATACACGTGTGCTTATCTATACTCGCCAATTGGCATTCGCATCACCACTCGCCGAGGAGTTCTGACCCCCCTGGATCCTCATGTCCAGGTCTTGGAGTTTAGAGCGTGTGAATTTTTCCAGTTGCTGATCAGAGTGGCACAGCTGAAGCATGGATCCCCAGCAGACCGTCCAGAGCCCCATCCTTCCAGGCCTCTTTGCGTATCTCTCGAGTTTTCCTCCTGTAAACTCATGAGCGTCATTTATACTGTTCATACTTGTATACCCCTTGTATTCCTGCATTTGCACCTATCGGTGATGTAATATTCTTATAATATTTGTCACATCTGGTGATAACTTTGTAATTGTACTCATATGTTAGAATATATAATGCACCACGTGCTTTCGTACTCTGATTCTTGCCTGTACTGATGCTTAGCGTATATACGTGAGGTATTTTTGACCTACGTATATACGTCGCAGTAACGTCTCCGTACCCGCAGGATCGGGGCGTTACAATATAGATTTACATCTTTTGTGTTCTCACTATAGTTTGCTATTGTGTATATCTTTGTTCTAAATACATGCATTTAACCTAATGATCATGATTGTTTATACTTTTGCACTCACTTTTTGATTATATGTCTAGATGGAACTTTTTTTAAACTTGTATTTATACTTGTACAACTAATGAGCCACATTTCTTTATCATATATTTATGCTTTATTGCTCATTTGTACCAATTGGATGTACTTGTATAACCTTATTTTGATGATTCTTGCATCTTTACTTGTTTTCCCTATTTTTGTACATGTTTTCATAAAAATGTGTTTAGCTTCATGTATATATTAATTTTGTCTAAAACTAATATATATACATATCTTTCCTAGAGTCACTTGCTTTTCATGCAATAGTCTGTTATGGACTCGTTTATTTTTGGATAAGTATGTATACTTTTAGTTTCGACAAAACATACATATACCTTGAAGCTTGTTTAGTTTTTGATAAAAATTAAATTTCTAGAGTTTTGATGTTTTTCTTTAATTTCAATTGAGCTTCAATATCCTATTTTCATGATTTTATTGATTACATGATTTTTGTACACTCTATTGAGTATATATATATATGCTTTATCACTTTTTGAGTATCGATTCTTGTGTAATTTTCATATTTTTATGGATACATTTGTGTTTTGTTCCTTACTTGAAGGACTTCGTGCTACTTTTCAAAATTATCATAAAACTAGTTTCGTTATTCTTCATTTAGTAGAGTTTTTCAAATATGTTAAAATTATCTATCTTACTTTTGAAACCCCTACCAATCAAAAGACGGATGGTTGGGTGACCATGCCTTGTGTACCTTATTGATTATCTTTCAAAATGTACATGAATAGGATGCTAGGTATGAGATATACATGATCTTCATGAAATTTTATTTTGGATACTCATATGTGTTTTCTTATATATGTATGCTTCAAATCTCAATTGATGTTTCTATTATCATACATACATATATATGATTTCTCTTGTGCTTGCTTTACAATTTCTTACACATGTTTAAAGCATAAAAGATTATGCTAAGCTTGATTTAATTGTAGACGTTAATTGGTATCATATACAAGCTTATGCATTATTTTTATTGGCATTTCATAAAGAGGGAGAAAATTCTTGTTTTATTTTTCAATTGGTTTTATTTCAATTGTATTTTACTCCTACTCTTTATGATGAAAAATATTTTATTTTGGTATATGCTAACATTTTCAATATTGTATCAATAATTTTAAATTGGTATTATTCTCAATTTGGTATCTATATTGCATAATGATTTTAGTGTTTACCCAAAAATTTAGTTTTTTCTTTCAATTGGTATCATGCCTTTCTATTGGTATCAATGGTAAAAGAGTGTTTAATTTTCAATTTGTAAAAAGTTTATTTACTTTCAATTGGTTTCTTTCAATTGATTGTTTATTATTGGTATCAAATTTTTGTTTCAAAATATATTTTATTTGTATTGTTTGATTGTCTTCACCCCTTTATTGATGAGTGACAAAAGAGGGAGAAAGATTTAGGATTATATATGCATGCTTTAGTAAGTGTTTATGATTATATATATCTTGTTTTTATTTGGTATCTTGAGCTACATTACATATCTTTATATGTTTTTTGATTATGCATAAGTTAAGGGGAGCTTCTATGAAGCTTATTCTTAATCTATGCATATATAACCTTATAAGTTTTGTCATCATAAAAAAAAGGGGAGTTTTGTTGGCCCAGAGGTCTTTCACTTTAGTTTTGATGATGACTAACTTATGAAGTTTAGTTACTAATGATCTTGTGTTTAATAAGTTTCAGATATTGATCAAGATCTTAGTAGTGATTTGACTTCAACAAGAGGTTCACAGTCAAAGTGTTGAAGCAATCAAGTGATGATTCAGACCTTGCGCATCAAGATAGTATCTAACACTCGGTCGGAGTCAAGCTCATCTGAATCGTGTTTGGATCGAGTCGGCTTGGAGACAAGAAAACTTCAGTTTGCTTAGTTTATTTTTGTGTTTAGATCTTGTGTAAAAATAGTTAATCTTGATATGCTCAAGTATACACATACACACACACGACAATAGTTTTTAGTTTCAGTTTAACCAGTTTTGGATTTTCAAAGAACATATCTTTAGTTTTTATGAATAGATTTCATCTAAAGTAGTTTACATGGTTTATATGTATAGTGAATTCATCCATATACATTGTTTGGTTCATAATGTTTAGAAACTTACTTTGATGTATATCTAATTCATGGTTTCAAGTTTTATTTTTAACAAAACTTAGCTTTAGATTTAATGTCAAAAACATCGATATATCTTTTATATGTGTATTAGATTCTATCCATACACACTATACTTCAAAGTGTTTCTATATCATGTTCTGTATTTATACAAGTTTTAGAGAACAAATTTTTCTCAAGTTTTGAAAAATACCGTCTTTGGTTTAAAGCTAAATTTTCATATCACAAAAATAGTTTCAAATTGTTTGAAATTTGTGTTGAATTTTAGTCACATATATTTGTTCTTCAAATATATATAATAACTTATTTTTGTGAATTTTCTGTGATTTTATGGGATTTTATAGGTATTAAAAAGACCAAGTTTTCAACCCAAATCCCAGCCAGAGCCCGCTGGCGGTCAACTGACTGGTCGATTGAATCAGAGCTCGATCGATCGGGTGGTCGACCGATGTACCCAAGACATGCACAAGGCCTTGCCTATGTGGTCGGTCACCGCACGGTCGACCGACTGAGAGACCATAGGTCTCTGTTTGGCATGGTCTGTTGGCCCAAAGGCCTTCCACTCTAGTTTTGATGATGATTAACTCATGTAGTTATGTGTACTAATTATATTGTGATATTTAAGTTTTAGATCATTAATCAAGATATTAGTTGGTGAAAGCTTCCACACATCTTTCACATGTTGATTCAAGAGCCCGAGCGTCAAAGATCATATATAGCACTTGCTCGGTGGATCAAAGAGTTTTAGATCGAGTCGGCTTGGAGATTGCGCTCTACAAGAAGACTTAGGTATCCTAGTTTAGTTTTGTGTTTAGATCCTAATTGTAAAGATTAGAATAGTATGATATGCTCAAGTTCACAACACACACGTTTCATGTTTTGGTTTTCGGTTTTTGGTTTAACCGATCTTGGTTTGCATGAATAGATATTATATCAAACAAGTTTATATGGTTTAATGTATATTAAATTTGTTCTATATACATGCATGCTTCAACTCTTAGACAACTTACTTTGATATACCTATTTCATGTGTTTTAGGTTTTGTGTTTTAACAATACTTAATTTTGGAATTAAGGACAGAAACTATGATATATATATGTTTCATGTATATTGGATTTCTATCCATATGCATCATGCTTCAAAGTGTTTAAATATCATGTTTTTGTATTTGGAAGAGTTTTTGTCAAAACGTATTTTCTATTCAAAATCCAAGTTTTAGAAAATACAGTTTTTGGTTTTTGGTAAAAATGATAAGACACAAAAATAGTTCATATTGATTGATATTTGAGCTAAACTTTTACCACATGTTTACTATCAATGCAAAATGATAAAATTATTTTTGGTGATTTTTAAAAAAGATAAAAGAATTTTTAAATATGTTTTTATCCAATTTTCTGTTCCAAGCTTCAACCAAGTTGACTAGTAACCTGACTAGTCGACTAGGGCTGAGGTCGGTCGACCGGGCCGGTCGACCGACGTGCATAAATCTGTGGACGTTTGGCAGCTTTGGGAACGGTCGACCGGGACGGTCGACCGGGCTAAGAGCAGAGCTCTCTGTTTGTTTGGGTCGACCGGGCCGGTCGACCGGCAGCTGCTAACGGGCAAAAATTGACCGTTGGACGGTCGACCGGACCGTCGACCGGCAGTGGTATTTTGGCAAAATCTGCTGCCAACGGCTAGTTTCCAGATTTGTCTATAAATACCCCATTTGCAAAAGTTTTTCTCTAAGATTTTTTTTGTGCGAATTTTTCCTTACTCTCTGGTGTTTTCACTGCAATCAAAAAGTTTTTGGACTTGAATTGAATAATCTTTTTGGTGTTTTTTGCTAGGGTTTGAAATCAAAGAAGAGGGTTTTTGGGAAAGCTTTTGATTGAACTTCACCATCTTGATTTCTATTATTTCCCAAGGATTTTTCTTTGTGATTTTGATTTCCATTCCATTGGTTTTCTTCACACTTGAGCAACATCTACTATCTCATTCTATAGGATATTTGTGTGGGGGAAGAGATTGTTTGTGGTTGTTTGTTAGACCACCAAGTTAAAAACCCAATCTTTGTTTGGCTTTGTGCCTTGGGTTGTATCCCTCAAGTTGTGAGGTGATCCTTGTGTTTGCTTTGTACTAATCCCTCAAGTTGTGAGGTGATTATTTGTTGGATTGGAGCTTGCCTCAAGGAGGAGGTTGTGGTTGTAAAGAGAGGAGTTGGGTACTCCTTGTGAGAGTTCTTTGTGGACTAGCTAGTGGATTAGAAATCCTTCGTGTGTCGAAGGCGGGGATGTAGAGCTGGTGCTCGAACCTCGAAACATATCTTGTTGTTTGCGCATGATCCATTGACTCTCTCTATCTCTCTTTACTTTGTGCCTTGCAACTATTCATATTGTGCATTCATCATTGCTTGGCTTGGTTGTGTGTGCATCATTTGTTGATCACACTTGAGTGTATTGTATTAAGTTTTAAATTCCGCATTTAGTTCATAGATTAGCCATATCACCTATTCACCCCCCTCTAGGTGACTTTTCATTGTATCAGAGCTAGTGCCCTGATTTAGGTTTACCACCTAGGAGTGAGATCTTGGTTTGCTAATCTTCATTTGCACTCATTTAGTTTTGCACTCATGGATAGCCCCCCTATGTTTGACCATTTTAGACTTGATTCTTGGAAGGCCAATATGAGTAGGCATTTAAAATCACTAGGTCATCTA